>JANZXR010000009.1:26025139-26045606 GCA_027575705.1 Erythroxylum echinodendron | reverse complement strand
GGGGGGAAGAGGGTGAAGAGGGTAAATTTACTTCACAAGAGTTTTCAGGGTTTAAATTAAGTTGTCCTGTGGCAGTACAAATGAGTCCCCGAAACTACCATATAGTTTGATCCAGAGTAACGTAAAAAATTAGATTGATTTAATTCGAAATCAATAAACTAAAAATATATATAATCACCTTTAGGAAATTGGACTCTACTTAGGCTTGGTTTCTGAGCTAGACTCTGAACATTTCTGCTCAGCTTAGCCTAAAGCCTGATAGGGCTTAAAACACACGACCTGAGCTTCAGCCTAGGAGGCCTAAAGCTTGTCTTGACCTGATTTTTTATTTAAAAATTTTAAAAATAAAAAACGATATCGTTTTAAGTAAAACGATGTTATATTTCCAGATCTTTTGGAATTTGAGACACTCGAAAACTTTTAACTGCCACTCCTAACTCGACTTGACCATTGCCACTGCTACAAATGTTTAAGGAAAATTGATTCTGCGCAAAGAAGAAGTTCATCAACTTGGCTTATTACAAATGATCGATGTAGTAACCAACAATTCACCATAATTTAATGGGAAGTATCGAAATCTAAATTTGACTAGAGAATAGAGAAAACGTAATGCTATGACTGATGCCATTTGCACGGCGGTCAACCTTTTCTGTCTGCTGATGCAGGAACTTATGAGCATCAAAAGTACATGAGCACATGTGTGCTTCTAGTTCTGTAGAATCCCTATGCTCATGGTCCTTAAGCCTGTATCTCCATCACCGAGAAAACCTGAAAGGTCAAAAACAGTAACAGAAATGGGTCAGATGTTATGACAGAGATCTAAAGAACAACATTTATTGGCAACTTGCAGTTTACTATGAATTTTGCCATCATTTCAGAAGCTGCTAATACTTTCTACACTTCTCTGACAATTGATGCTGAAATTATACAACCTTAAATTGATCAGTAGGCCCAAAAATGTGACCAATGTGGAAATACCATGTTCTCTCCGATTAATTTTCAGCAGATTATGCAGACAACAGACATATTCAATTTTGATCGAATCTGCACAATGCTATTCCTAATGCAGTCAGTTGCACTAATTGTGTTCATAATCGGATCGGCTATTACATCACATACCACACCTTGCCTCATTTACTGAATTGTTATTCACCAACACTACCAATTGTTCAGGATCCAACACATTGATATAAGCAATTCAGGACATGTTTGCAAATATGGGTTCCAAAATTCATGAGGGATTCAATGTCCTTCGTAAAGAATACCATCAAAAAGTGCATTCACGTGAACCCTTTTAATGGATTGAGTCATCAACTTACTTCCTAATGAAAAAAATATAGATGGGCAAAAGTAAAGGAATTAGAAAAACTCACCGAGGCTAACTTAGACTGAGAATAGTGCTTCCTGATTAATCCCCCTCTTCTCCAACTGTCCAAAGCAACCTAATATAAAAGCAGGCATCAATATCTAATCAGCCACCACCAGAAATCGCAAGACAAGAAAAGCAATCAATTCAGTAGTACCAATGAAAGAGAACCTTTGAAATTACCAGAATACGGAGATCACTAGAAGAATGACAAGATAACCAAGCTTAAAAAACCTTTTCTGCTTTTCCCTATTCATCTGGTTATAGATCTCGGTAACATCAATCAAGTGTTGTCTCTGTATGTACCTGACAATTAACTCAGAAGAACACATTGATTATACTGTTAAATTATGATGCTGTCATAGTATGTTTATCAGCAGTATCTTTCAAAATTCACTAATTTACTCAAATTTCTTCTTTACTTTTTATCCTTAAACATCTGCCCAAGCACAACAACTTCTCAAACATTAATTACCAAAAGAAAAAGGAAGTTTCTTAAAACATGCTAAAGTTTCTTAAAGGTTTGAATTGCACATTAAGTAAGTCCTCGTTATATATGATATCACCTAACACTTCAACGTTTTTGAAAAAGGTATTAGTAGTAACTTAAATCCTAATGAAATCAAATTTTAGTGTGTTCCTATAAATGACCAACAACTTAGCCTATATCATACTGATATTTCATAAAATGTTTAAAAAATCTAGATAAATGCTTGTCTTTATCTCTGGTACTAATTTTCAATCTTATTTACAATGTGTAGATTGCAATGAATACTATTTTAGTAAAGTTAAAATGCAAAATGATATTAGAGATACAGATATATAGATAAATTCTTAATTAGACTTTTCTGTGGAGCTCTGGCAAAAACGAAAAACCACAAGAAAACACAAATGGAATCCTCAAACGTCAAACCATCCGCATTTGAAGTGATAATCTAACTTTCAGGTGCTATTCTCAGAAAGTCAAGGCATTTAGAGACTTACAATCTCAAATTGTGGTATACGCAAGGCACACACAAAAGGCACATAAACCAATGTCCTGTAAACAGAAATGACATGCACAGCAATCCTAGAATTATGTACTCCGGCAATACAACCGCGTTTATCTGATTCGCCGAGTCGTAAGGATTTATATAATCAGTCTCAAGATCCGTCAAGTTCATGAGCTGCATCCAATAGAAAGAAAAAGAAATTCAATAAACAATTACATGAAAAACACAAACTTCTTAGAGGAAAACCCAATTCAGTACTCATCTCTCTGGTCTTGTGTACCCAGATAGTGAGTCACAGACAGTAATTAAGAGCTTGAAGAAGGATTGCACCTGAAATCCTACGATGCCCATGACAGACATAAGTAACACGAAGTTCAATAACCATCCAAGAATACCCCACATGTCCTCTTTCCTTCTCGTTTCTCTGTCTGTACGTGAATTCTTCTATCACTTTGAATCTTTCCGTATTTCCGATTTGCGATGTACGGATCATACACGTGTTATTCGGTGACTATTTTATTAGACCTACACCGAATGTCGTATAATAGAATTGGATTCGAGCATACGAAAAAATGAAAACCATTTGAATTAAAAAAATGGAATAAAAAATAGTCGATAAGATCTTATTATAAAATTCGAACTTATGTTTTAAAAATCAAACCGAAAGCTAAACAGATATTACAAAACATTTAAGGTTTAAAAAATTTAGAATTAATTATAAAAAATGTCTAAACTTTTTTAATTTTTAATTATAAATCTAATTTTAAAAGTAGCAATAAAATGTTTAAAATTTTAAAATTTTTTTAACTTTAACCCAAACTTTAAAAAGTGGCAATAAAATATTCAAACTTTCAATTTTAGCCTGACATTATCTATTGTTATTCCGATACCCTTAATCATTTATTTTTTGTTTATTATTTTGACGCTCCAAACTACTCTCATATTGTAACATACTATATCAGTAAGCTTTTCATTTTTAGTTCGTTCTCTTGATGCCTTTAGTGTGAGAGTGTCGGCGCTGCATAATCTAAAAATTGAAGGGTGATGGTGTCAAGAGAACAAATTAAAAATGAAGAAAAACTGAAATCAAAAAATAAGGTCGTCAAAGTTGTGTAATCTGATTTCAGCTATCTTTAAATAACAATCTCGTTTCATTAATTTTCATTTATTGTGTTAATTTTGACTGACGTGTATTAATAATTAAGATTTCTGAAACACGTGGTATGCTACGTTAGCAAACCTATTGGAAAGACTAACGTCAGGCTATAATTAAAAAAAATTGAAAATTCGAGCATTTTATTGTTACTTTTTAAAATTCAGGTTATAATTTAAAATTTGACGAAAGTTTAAGTTCTTTTTTGTAATTAACCCAAAAATTTAACAATATTAGACGTGAATAAAGATTTAATAAATTTAAATAATTTAAAACACTATTGAAAAAGATGGTTCTTCGAAAAATTTGAAGTTTAGTTGAGAAAAAAATTGCTAAATAAAAATCAGTTAATTAATTTTGATTTATAAGAATTTATTAATTAATAAAAATTAATCTATTAATTATTAAAATTGGATTTTTTAACAAAAATAATTATTAAATTAAATCGAACCAGTAGGTTAAAACCTTAAAAAATTTTAAGGTTAAACTGAACCTGTTAATTCAAACCAAAAAAAAGAAATTTTTTTAATTAAAATATGAAATCAATAGCTAATACCTTATTACGATTAATTTTAACAACTTAAAAAAAGTATTGAATGTGTGATTTTTTTTGTTTATAATTGATTAATTAAATAATTGATTTACAATATCTCATTGATGAGTTATTATATACATATTCATCAATTTATTTAATACACATATATTTTTATTATTATTCAAAAGAGTATTAAGTCAAAGTCATATTTAATGTAAAATCAATTTTCAATTTAATACGACTTTAATGCCATAATCTCTAACAATTGGTTTGAATATTAAAATTCTAAATTTTAATTATAAAGTATGAAAATTTATATAATGTTATCTGTGAAATGATTCTCAATGTTTTCTTATTAAAATGTTGATAAAGGAATTTAATATGTAATTTTTGTTCTTTAATCATTTTAAAAGAATAAATTCTTTGAAATATACATCAAATTATGATTAATCTTTTTTACATATCATTTTAACAAAATATAAGAGTTTCAAAATCATGTGATATAACGCTAAAATTGTTAATAATTTATTAAAATTATAAATAACTTTATTCATATAAATTAAATTCATATCACAATATTAATTAATGTATCAAATTTGTGTATATTATTATAAACATATTTGTTTTTATTGGGTGTTATTGATGTTATTGTTATTATAATCTTTAGAGATAAAGTTGTACATTATTGAATTTTTTGAAATCTCACATCTTTGTAAATTGTTTATATTAATTAATTTTAATATATAATTTAAATTAGTTATTTAATTATTTAAAATAAAGTATGCCGGTTCTTAAAAATTCTCTATATAATAGAATTAATTTTTTAATAAATTCTTTGACAATTCTTAAAAATTGTCTAAGTAATAGATTTTATTTTTATTACACTTAATTTATAAAAATTAATTTAAATAAAATTATTATTTAATTTTAATTTATTAAAAATAAAAATATAAAATTTAATGTACAAATTTATCAATAAAAAATATGTCATCAATACACCTAATTATTTATTTTATAGATAATGTCGGCCCACTAAAGAATATGATATATTCCTTCTATAGGCCTAATTGTATGTAACTTGCAGGCTTCTCTTTGAGGCCCAGTCCATCAAAAATATAAACAGTAGACGTCGTCGTATGGGTTTGAACTGCAAATTTCTTTCTTGATGCCAAAGGCAGATCCGGAAGAAGCACAAAAAGGGGGGGCGAAACTCGTTGGCTTAACTCTCTAGTTCTGTAGTTTCTTTGCCCTAATCCACAAGCTCTCATTTTCAATTTCTCTCTTCCAATTGTTCTTCGTTACACCATGACTAAGCAACAAGCCAACTGGTCTCCTTACGATTTCAATGGAGGGTAAGTTTCTCTCTTTTATCCGTTTCTCTCTTGCGTTGTTAACTGTATAGTTTTTTATTGTAGAGGTGTTCATCGTGTTTTAATTGTTTCATCAGAACTTGTGTTGCGATTGCGGGAGCTGATTATTGCGTAATCGCTGCCGATACTCGAATGTCCACCGGCTACAATATTCTCACCCGCGATTACTCCAAAATCTGTAAACTGTAATTTATTTATGCTCTTTCGCTCTTAACAGTCTTGTCCCTTATGGGTGTAATCATTTAAATGTGGCTTGTTATGCTGTTTAAATATTCATTATGATCTATTGCTTCATCATTGATTGTGAATAATTTGCTTCACAGCTCTAATTGATTAGTACGATCTGATTAGTTAGATAGTAAGGCAAGTATTCCTGTTACATAGTTTGTATAGTTCTGTGACTTCAAGTTCTATGTGATCCTCAGAGCGGACAAGTCTGTCTTGGCCTCTTCTGGTTTTCAAGCTGATGTGAAAGCCCTGCAGAAGGTGTTGTCGGCAAGGCACTTGGTGAGTCTTTGAGAATTTGATATGATTGTCCTGTTTGTTTGTAGATCTACTACCCAAGTGATGCAATTCTACCTCGTTTATGAACCTATTATAGGAAAAAGTGGAGAGCACATGACAAAGAGATAGGCCGATTCTTGCTTTACCAATTGCTTCGTCTAACAATGGGCCCAAGATTGGCCTATACCAACTAGTGTGAATGACTTAAGGGGATTTTTTTGAGATTGACGGGGTACTACTTACAGTGTTATTACTTGACCAGCTGGAATTGGTCTAACTCCTTGTCATGTGCTCTTCACTTTTTCCTGGAATAGGTTTGTAGGGGAGGTGGAATTATATCACCTAGTGTTAAATTCAAGTTTGCTACAACTTCATGGATATGAACTATGAGGATGTGCTACTACTTTATGTTCTATGTTAGTAATGCTTTGCATACATGTATAATATGCATGCATATCATACAATTCTTACAATGTAAATCTGGTTGATGCATATGCTGTTGTTATGTTCAATGTTTGGGAATGTGCTGTTTTACTAAACTATTTGGTTTGGTCCATTTGATTTATCTTGGTATTTTTGTTTCAGATCTATCAACATCAGCACAACAAGCAGATGAGCTGCCCAGCTATGGGTCAACTACTCTCCAACACTCTTTACTATAAACGCTTCTTTCCTTATTATGCTTTCAATGTTTTGGGAGGCCTTGATAATGAAGGTATCTTAATTTAGTCAAGTGATAAATTTTAAGTCTCTCTCTGTTCATGTTAATAGCTTGGCGTTCTTGTTGAAAACTGTAGGGAAGGGCTGTGTTTACACTTATGATGCTGTTGGGTCCTATGAGAGGGTTGGATACAGTGCCCAGGGTTCTGGTTCCACCCTTATAATGCCATTTCTGGATAACCAATTGAAGTCACCCAGTCCTCTCTTATTGCCTGCCCAGGTATTTTCAGTTATATTTGTTATTTGTTATGTGAATCTTCGTAAGAGTTTCATTATTTTAAGGTTTAAACTAATAATTTGTGGCCTGTGTAGGATGCAGTAACTCCCCTTACGGAACCAGAAGCAATTGATTTAGTCAAAACTGCTTTTGCATCAGCCACCGAGAGGGATATTTACACTGTAAGTTCCAATTAACTCTTCAGTCTTTGCGCGAGGAAATCAGTTTCTCAGGCAACTTAGATTTGGCCTTTAAAATAGTGTGTCCTGCACAAAGAAACCTGCAGAAAATGATGGATTGCTCGAACTTCATGCAAAATAGATGAACCGACAAAAACCTTGGCAAGAATAAAAAGAGTATTTTAACTATATTACAACTTTTTAATCTTCCTTCTTATAGTGTCATGTTTGTACTACAGGGAGACAAGCTTGAAATAGTTGTCCTAAAGGCTGATGGCATCCGTAGAGAGTATGTGGAACTCAGGAAAGATTGATCAGGCAAAGATCCATTACGCTCTTCCTGGAAGCTGAAGTTCGCAATGGCACAGAATGCTTGCACTCAGGGCTGTATTGCTTGTTTCTGCTCTTTCAGCTCATTGGTCATAGTGTAATGAAGTTAATCAGCAAATCTTGGAATTAAGGGACATCTTGTGGCGACGAACTGATGATATGCAATATGCATAATGAACTCACCGTGTATGCCGTCATTAAATTGAAGTTTGCTTTTCGTAGAATCTATGGTGTTCACATCTTTTATTGGTTATTAATCTCACGGTTTGCTTCAAACTGTTGTCTGGTTTTCAAAAAGCAATTTAAGGACTATTCAACTGGCTCTTATAGCAAATGCATCTCTCTTTTGGTTGCAATAGTATCAAACAGAAGAAATTGTTCACAATTGAATTCCATTTCTTGCTTCTGGTGTTGAAGCAACCATGAGAATACAAGGTAAATCAATATTTCCTTCTTATCATCAATGGGAAGAATATGAAATTGCCAGCTATTTTTAACTCTGTTTGCTACAATGGCAACTAGTGTAAGAACTTAAATGCCACTGGTTATTGTTGGCCTTCAAAAGGTTTCTTCAGAAGCCCATCCTTTCTTCTCCAACGCCAATCTCAATGTCTGCCATGAAACAATGAAATACTGAGTTCATGTCATCAAAAGGAAAACCAAGACACTTCTTTTTATGAATGAAACGAATTCTTGCCTTGATTCTCTTTCTATTGACATCAAAATCAAAGTTTCCTATCCGAGACGCAGATCGATACTCTACAATTGATTTGTTTCCAGGTCGAAACCAGAACTCTACATCATCCACAAACTGTATGATATAACAAACAGGCACAGCAGTATGTTATTGTAAGCTTGTAACAATGTCCTCATGATGAAAGTGACATGGTCGGTAACACCTACCCCCAGAATGGGACTTTGGTATTCCACACACAAATAATCATCTTTCTGTTCCACGATTCTCGGAGTATATTTGTCTGGTTTCGTTGATTTGATCTGCAGCAGGATGAACAATTCAATTTCAGACTTCAGTTCAATTATTAAAGGTCCTTAACAAGTAAAACATTGGAAATTCTTCTGATGACATATCTTTACCACATGAATCAGCTCTTCCATGGCAACTTCTCTGCTCACAGGCTTTTTTCTGCCGCCATTGTAGTTCCTGTAGAACCAAAAACATTTTCCTACGTTGTCACTAACAGAATCTTCTCAGTGCCCACCAAAGGTACTAGTCGTGTCAGTGCACAGAATTAACCAACAAAAGCTTCAAACCATGGAGGCGTGTAGTGTATGATATCGCTGATATTCTCCGAAGTTGAGATACAATTCTTAGTCGCCGGACACAGAGACAGAGCTTGTTGGTTCTTTTGCACTCCTAGGTAATCGGGCTTTTTTCCACTGCATCCCAGTACAACCCTTACTGTTATTACAAGACCACAAAATCGTGTCTGATGTTTACATTCTCTATGATATTGGAGAAGAGATTCAAAGAAATGTACCTGAGATTGAAAATAGCTCCAATAACAGCTAACTCGCTGGTCTTCAATATCAATTCCCTTTGTTATTGGCAACGATATTGTGACGAAGTCAGTCCCATGCGAAAAGAGAAGGGAGGAGGAGAGGGTTGGAGCTGAAGCTTTTACCTTCGGGCAATTTGTTGGAGTGGTCTTTTATTGTTGTCCTGTTGAGAGAGAAGAACCTGGCGACGAATGAAACCATCTGAATGCTTGTTCGGAGTCTTGTAATAATGAAACTTACAGTGGGCGCTTGGTGAAGATGCCATTTTCGAAGGAGTGGAGCTCCGAAACGTATGTATCTGTCTCTCTCTCACTCGTGTTTTAAGGCCGAGAGCTTCAGATTTTCATGGGCTTTATAGACTTGAGATTTTGGGCTTTTCCATTCACTTCTGGGCTTTGCTCTGCATCCGGAAAAAGAGAGGAGCAAGAAAGTTATAGAAATTTGACGGAGTTGCTAAATCCGAGGCGGGACGTGGAAATGACTGCGTAAGTTGTGTGGCTCGTTCAATTCCAGGCTTCTTCTATAAGCCTTTGTTCTGTTCTGCTCTCTTCTTCCTTCTGTCCGATACTCGCACTCCAATGGCTCGAAACAGGGTAAGCCTGTGCTGACTCTCTCTCTTTTATCCAGTTTAATTCTTTCCCTATACTGTGAAAGAACCCGCTTAGTTCATTTCTGCATGTTGGTTTTCAATTAGATGTTAGAACCAACTTCACTCCACTCTTTGTCAGATTTTTTTTTTTTTTTACTAATTTGAACTTGTCTGAATTATTCGATCTCGATGGTCCTTTTTTGTCCTAGGAGGTAAGAAATTAACGTGAAGCTCTTGTGTTTATTGGAACAGGAAGGTTTAGTGTTGTTACTTGATGTTGGTCCCTCTATGCACGAGACCCTACCAGAGGTTGAAAAATTATGCTCCATGCTTATTCAAAAGAAGGTATCCTTCAAGCTTTTCTACTGATCGGTTTCAGTTTCCTTTTTTTCTTTTTTTGTGTATGTGCCCTTTTTAGTTGATCCGCTTCAATATTCAAGTTTTGAATGTTGATAATTTGGTTATTGTGCAGTATTTGAAAACAACTTTCCACTAATTACTTAATTGCATTGTGGTTTTACATGCAGCTGATCTACAGTAAACAGGATGAAGTGGGGGTTGTTGTTTTTGGAACTAAAGGTCAATCTTTTTGAACCTTCATGTTAATGATTTTTAAGTACTTTAAAATGGGTTATTTATTCCTTATAGAAGGTTTGCATGTTATCATTAGTTATGCTTGTTTAAAAATTCTCAGAAACTGAGAATGAGTTGACAAAAGAAGTGGGTGGATATGAGCATGTTGTTGTTTTACAAAATATCAAAGTAGCTGATGGATCTCTTGTTGAAGCATTACAACAGCTACCTCGTGGAACTGTTTCTGGTGACTGTATCCAACTAATTTGATTATTCTATTTTCCCTGGATGATTATATTCTCCCTTGCATTTCATTGGTCATAGTGATATTGTAAGGAAGAATCTCTTTTGCATACCCACCCATTTATCAACTTTTTTGAAAGTGATATAAAAAAAATCCCTATTCAAAACCCAAAAAGGATCTCCTTGGAAGAGTTGTATAATCATTGGAATTTGTAAAACATTAGCTGATGATTTTCATCATTCTTGATATTATTTTCAACATTCTTGATATTATGCACTTGATATGTAAATGCTCTATGGACTAGCTTTAGGAAGTAACTAAACCATGTTTCCAGTGGTTCCTTAACTTTGTTAGATCTTGATGCTATTGTTGTTGGTATGGATATGCTGATCAAAAAATATCAATCAACAAACAAAGGAAAGAAGCGTCTCTGTCTTATAACAAATGCCCTTTATCCTGTCAAAGATCCCTATGAAGGAACCAAAGACGATCAAGTGAGCACCATTGCCACGCAAATGACTGCTTATGGGATGAAAATGGAATCTATTATAGCGAGAATAGGGTTAAACAGTTATGCAGATCAGAAAATAATGGAGGAAAATGATAATCTCTTAGATATATTCTCAAGGAAAACATCTGCCAAGATAGTGTATGTGGACAGTCCAATTTCATTGTTAGGTGCACTTAGAACGCGAAAGATTGCTCCAGTTACAATATTCAGGGGTGGCCTTGAACTTAGCCCAAATATGAAAATAAAGGTAAAATGCACATTTTGTTGTTGATATATTTGTTAAGTTTATAATGTTGATCTTGTGATATGTACTGCATGTTATGATGATAGTTACCAAAGAAATGGAAAGGTTCTTTTGTAGTTTCTTTTTCATATTTTATTTTCTAGGTACTTCATTAATTTTTTAACTTGTTGCAAAAGTTTCTAACAGTAGATCTCACAATGCCATTTAGTGGTGGTTGACTAGTCAAGTTCATCAGTGCATCAGATTTGGCCTATTTTATGATTGCAATAGGTTGCTTGCTTCTCCATGTTAGCATATATGAGTTTGAATTAACTAGTTTACGAGGTTAGCCGCGAAGAAGATATTGGAACCTTCTAGTCTGCTTAATATTTGTTGCACAAGTTGATTAATGTTTATGGTGATCTGAATGTAAGATATTCCAAGTAGTTTCATCAGTTGAATTTGAGCACCATCTAGCCTTTGACACTGAATGCATCTGAGGTCAGTAGCACGTTCATCAACTACTTGTGGTTTCAACTATAATGAGATTTTATTGTTTATTTCTGGGCTATTAAACTATTTTATTTTTTCTATGGAATCTATATGCATGTGCATTAATGGAGCAAAGTTTTAGATTTATCTCATCATCTTTGTTATCTGCATAGGTATGGGTCTACAAGAAAACATCAGAAGAAAAATTCCCCACTTTGAAAAAGTATTCTGATAAGGCACCTCCAACTGATAAGTTTGCTACACATGAAGTTAAGGTTGATTATGAATATAAAAGCGTTGAAGATGATAGTAAAGTTGTACCCCCTGAACAAAGAATCAAGGGTTATCGATATGGACCACAAGTTGTGCCTATATCTTCTGCTGAATGGGATGCTGTACGTTTCAGACCAGAAAAGAGTGTGAAGCTTCTTGGATTTACTGATGCTAAGAATGTAATGCGGTAAGGCGCAGCTGATCGATGTTTTGCATATAGATTTTGGTTTCAAATTATGTGGGGTACTTTTTCATAGTCTCATGCTTTTCTCTTCTTGTTGCTGATCTACTTGTTGATAAAAAGACACTACTACATGAAAGACGTCAACATTTTTATTGCTGAACCGGGCAACATAAAGGCTACTCTTGGTGTTTCTGCCTTGGCGAGGGCAATGAAGGAAATGGATAAAGTTGCAATTGTACGTTGTGTTTGGAGAGAAGGACAGGCGAATGTTGTTGTTGGGGTTTTGACGCCCAATATAGCTAAGAAGGAAAATATTGTAGGTTTCATGATGGGCATTTTAATTTCTGACATCAAGTTATTCAGTTTTCTTCCTTTATTGCTTTTTTTATTATAATGCTGTTAAATTCTTACTGGTTTGCGGTGCAGCCTGATTCATTTTATTTCAATGTACTCCCTTTTACTGAGGATGTTCGAGAGTTTCTGTTCCCATCTTTCAGCAGCCTTCCTGCAGCTTGTCAGCCTACCGAACAACAACAAGAGGCAGCTGATAACCTGGTGAAGATGCTTGACCTTGCACCAGCTGGCAGACAGGAAGCTCTCCCACCTGACTTCACACCAAACCCTGTTCTGGAGGTATTTGCAATTTTCCATCAGGCACCTTTTTGCTAAGGTTGTCGTCTTATAAATCCTTGAATGAGCGTTTGCCTTTTCCTTGTTGTTCTGTTTTGCACCTGTTTGTGAGGTTCTCTAATATGATTATTTACTAAGGTGGATTTTCATATATGAAATACTTCTAATGCTTGAAGCTCCTTTTACAAGTTTAAGCTTTGTATGCTGTTATCTCTGTGCAGGAAGCTTTATTTTCTTGCTCTCTACTTGTTGCCGAGCGTACATTAGGCAATAGGTGTATTTATAAGGCTTTAAGTATTTAGTATGCAGTTTGAATAAAGTTGTCGCACTGGTGAATTCCTTTGAGTAATTCTTTAGATTGAATGGCAAGAATTTACTCCATTTGATTATCAGGGTGTTAGACATTGGCTTTTTTAGAAAAGGTCTTTGAGAATAACGAAGAAGAATAAATGTATGAGGTTTCTGGATACCATTACACTGTTACTTAACACCTTGCTCGTTTTCCTACTTGAACTAATGCTTTTTTTATGTTTGTCAGAGGTTTTACCGTCATCTTGAGTTAAAATCGAAAGAACCAGATAGAGGAGTACCTCGTCTAGATGCAACTCTCAAGAAGATTACTGAGCCTGATCCAGAACTACTTTCTTGCAACAAATCTGTTATTGACGCATTTCGTGGGAGTTTTGAAGTTAAAGAAAACCCAAAGGTCATCAATGTTTGACACTTACATGAAAGTAAATTTGATTTGTGCTGCTGCATTTTTGCTATAACTACTTAACTCTTGAATTGCAGCTAAAGAAAGCACCTAGACGCGTGATTCGAGAGAAACCATCTGGCTCAGATGGGGAGGATGGATACGAAGATGCACCAAATGCTATTGCTGTCACGTCCAATGATCACAAACCCATTATCGAGGTTGAGAAAATTGGCAATTCAACTCCTGTCCAAGATTTTGAAGCCATGATATCACGGAGAGACAACCCTGATTGGATTGTTAAAGCAATTGGTGATATGAAGGATAGAATACTTGACCTACTTCGGAATTCTCATGAAGGTGATAATTTTCCAAAGGCACTCGACTGTTTACTTGCCCTTCGTAAAGGTTGCATTCTTGAGCAGGTACATGATCGAACTGTTTCTGGATAAATGGAAAAACACATGGATAATGGTCATTTCTCTAATTTTTCTTTGTAATCAGGGCGAACTATCTACTCAATGCAATTATCTTGCAAATGGTCGCAAGCTATGACCACTGCTTGCTATAATGTTGTCAAAAAGTGCATTTTGCCTGCTCAAAGTGCATGCCACATTTTTATTCACTTTATGATCCATAGTAAGATATTCTGGTAGATTTGCTATGTTTGTACTCTTTGGAGAACGCCATTTCAGAAATTTTGTAAGAGGTTACTTGCATGGGTGTTCTATTCAGACATGTCAATTTTACATTTGTAGTCATCAAAGTTGGATATATAATATAATTGCATACAAGTCGGATTTGAGTTTTCTTCTATTTTGGTCATACCAACAATGCCAGTTGATGCCTTTTGCAGGAACCAAAACAATTCAATGATTTCCTTCGACATCTTTTCAAGTACCTCCCGCAGAGAAATCTCAGCAACTTCTGTGACTTCCTCGCAGCCAAAGGACTCACACTGGTTTCCAAGTCAGAAGCTGCTGACAGGTTCACTCAAATACTTTTCCTTGTTCAGTTTAAAATTAAAGGCATCTTTGCCATTAGCCACTGAGTTTTTACTTCTACAATTTTACTTTCTATGAACAGTGATGTTAAAGATGAAGAAGCTAGAAGCTTTCTGTATATGAAGGAGCCAAAGGTGGAGTCATAACAGAGGATTCCTCTTGTAGAGTTGTCTTTTGGTTGCTTTATATCATGGTCTCATGGCTTGGATTGGACAGAGAAGGGTGTGATGTATATAAATTTCCGATGGATCACCCCAAAAATAGTACTCGCCATCATGAAAACGTACTGTTATCTCCATTGTAAAGCACCGTAACTTGTGGGTAGTTGGCAATTTAGGCCCACCAAAAATTTATTTCCGGGAAAGAATAACCATCTATCAAATTAAAAATCTTCTGAACTCACTACTTTGTATCTACGTTGTTCTATGCGGTCTTAGCTATACAAATATGTAAGATTCATGTAAGACTTATATGAGTCTTACATATTTATATGGTTAAGATCGTATAGAATAGAGTTGGTACAGAATAGTAGGTATAGAGGATCTGGTTCCTCATCTTTCGTAGGATAACAATTAGTCGGGTTGGCCTAGGTCTGATGCCTAAGTTTGGTTCAATTTTTGCTGTTGAGACATAGGGCAGGCATGAGCCTATTCGGCTTGAATTTATTTAAAATTAAAAAAGTCGAAATGACATTATTTTGCATATAAAATAGCAGCCTGTGCTCGAGCTTAGTTTGAGGCTAATTTCAGACCAGGCAATTTATTTAGACCAACATTTGTGTCTATTAAATTGCAAATAAAATTAAACTAGACTACAAGAGGATCTCATAAAACTTTATAGGTTAAACCAATGTTATAAAAATTAAATCAATTCAATCAGTTTAATAGTGAAAATTTTGAATTGACCAATTTTTCAGTTCGATAATAATATTTGTTGTTAAAAATAAATTAATTTATTAAGTAAGCAGTCAATTTTTATAAATTAATTAGTTTTTTATAAATTAAGATAATCGGATTAATTTTTAATTTAAAATTTTATTTTTAATTAAAATTTAAAATTTTGATAGGTTATGATAATCTTTAATTATTTTTAAAATTTTTTAATTTTATTTATTATTTTAAATCTTAAACCTTTTGATTTATCAGTTTAACTTATGATCTAACTTTTAAAACATTGATTAAAATTCAAAGAAAATGTTATTCATTTATCATATTTATATTAAAAATAATCTTATATTTTACTTGTGAATTTGATGGTTGCTCGCACAAGTAAACCTGAAAAACTAATTTAGTAATTATGATTCCACATTCGTTTTAAAATATGAACAGTAATATCCATAACTCAAGATTTGGTTGGATTTAGCTTCGATCTATGTTTTATTAGACCAACATGGAATCAATGTGTGTATCCAAATCAAAATAGAAACTTGGGCTTTTTAAAGCATACATGGCATTAATGTGTCTACTAAGCTGCAAATGAAATAAAATTAGATATCTATGCACTTTTGGGACTAGATCACCTGTTCTATTATACATGGCATTAATGTGTCTACTAAGTTGCAAAAAGAAATAAAATTAGAGATCTATGCACTTTTGGGACTAGAACATCTGTTTTATTATTCTGTTCCAACTATATTTTATAAAAATTTATCTATTTAATAAATAGAGCTTACAAAAATTAAGCGACTAGGATCGCAACGAAACAGAGGGTACATCAAAATTGAGAACAGAAAATTTTGCGTACTATTTTTAGACTAACATAATATGATCGTGTTTTTAAATTATAAATGAATCCGTAATAAAATTAAAAAGAATCTCATAAATTTTTAAGGTTTAAATTAAAAAAAGAATGATTCATATGTAAGATTTATATATAAGACAACCTTATAATCAATCCAAAATCTTTAGATATTAAATATGAAGCCAATGATTTATATCTTTTACTCCTAATTAATGTATAAATAAAAACAACCTTTTGTTTTATTTGCTCAAACGTATAACCTTATCGTTTTTTGTTTACAATGAACGAATTATTAAGTACTTTAAAGAAATGTTTTAATTCTTAATTGGAAATTAAATAGGTAAGATAAGAATTTTAAAGTTTAAAGATTAAATAAAATTGAAAATTTTGACATGTCGAAGGATATTATTTTTATCTATAAAAAATTTAAATTTTAATTAATAAATAAAAATTAATTAGTTTATTTTAATTTATAAATACTTAATTTTCCTAATTAATCAATTTTTAATTAAAAATAAATCAAACTAAAAAATAAAAAATTTAATAAAAAAGTTATTTAGACCGGTCACACCAATCCATTTTTTAATCATTGCTTTAGACATTAGTACGAAAGGTTATGATTTTTTATTATATAATATTTTGCATTGCATTAATTACGTTTAAGTAAATAAGTCATAAATTAACTATTTGGAATAAAATATTTAACAATTCCTCTCTTATGTTTCAACTTTGCTGTTGCAACATCACGGTGACCGCTAACCCCTTAGTTCGTATCCTGACGAGCAATGACATGAACTTCTATATCAAGGTTGGCTTGGCTGAAGAGCTTTCACAGAGAAAACGAATACCCTCATCACCATTTTCACTTTCGTTTCAACCCCATTTGTATGTTTTTTTTGTATCTCATGTAAGAAATACAACAGCGTAGTTTAACCGAATTTTTAAACTGTTTTTAAAGTTAAGTCAAAATTGCAATTAATAATTATCCAAGGAAAAAAGTGGAAGACAATTTTATTCCTAAGGGTAATTTTGTCAATTTTTTATAAAGTAGATAGTTATTAATTATAATTTGGTTTTTAATAAATTATCGATTAAGTTATATAATTTGATTCAAATAAAGATAATAAAGCAGTCTAATAAATGATCTAAATCAACAGGTCAAAGTTCGGGTAAAAAATGGATCCTTTTTAGTGTGGACCTGGTCCATATCGATCTTGTGATAGGGAAGTCGATATAGAAGCTATATAAATAGATTATGGTCTCCTGAAATTACTCATATCAATCGTAAGTATAAGGAATTTTTGACTCGTTAAGAGGACTTACGTTTTGAGAAAACTGTAGAAAGACCTAGCCTTCGTCTCGGTGATGGATTCCCACGAAGACGGCGGTAGGTTCGGGATCGTTTCGACTTCGGAAAGCTCATTTGAAATTTCAGAACTAAAAATCAGGTATTTTCGCATTTTTTAATTTTTTGCCTTTTCATATTCGATTTAAGGTACGTAACTAAAGTACCGTTACGTATTACATCAAATCTACACAGGGAAATTGATAGGGTCCCGGATCAACGATCGAGTTATGGGTCTTTGTAGATTGGGTGTGGTTGGTGTTTGTAAGGGTTGCACGGGAGTTTTCTTCTTTCGACCTATATTGATTAATTGTAAGGCTCAGTTGGAGGGAACCTTAATACCTCTGAGGCTAAGTACTCAAAACTGGAATTGATTTTCGTAGTCCCTCTTCATTGATGATTGTAAATATATATACACAAATGTGCTTTAGTTACATCAATGGATACATGACTTCATGGAGGCACATCCTCCTACAACTAAGGAAAGTGGAACGAAAGTGGAGGCACTCCCTCCTTTAAACAACTGAACTGAAATCAAATAAAACATAGAAAACAACTTTGACCAAGCCTTCATTCCAGAATTAGCTCTCCAACTCCACACGTGTCCTTTTCTGTTTGAGCCCATGATTCCCACGTTTGTAGACTTGAAGAGGTTTAGTAACAGTTTCCCTACTAGAAGAGTCCAGTCTCTTGATAGTTTACTTACGTGATACCTACAAACATTGATCTGCACACATTAACAACTAAAGACAATAATCGTCATATACGCAATGAGTATCACTGTTACCAAGTTTCTTCTCCATTATAATTTTGTCTTGCTAAAATTGAAGCTTTTACTTGTTAGATGTAATATATTATCCAAACAAATGCTTTAGTTTTGTGAAAGAGCGAAACTCTTCTCTTTTTTTTTTTTTGGTTGGGTTGTTGCATATATGCCTACAAAGGGAGTAAACTCAAAGTTAGCACCAATCCATCAAGGCTTCCTTTCTCAGTTCCTATTCTTTAATGGGAATTTCATGCACTTACAGCTCTACTTTGTTGGAATGGTAATTGTTTAGAGCTTGGATGGGTGCATTATAAAGAGGTTTATTGTTTCATAGAGGTTCAAGTAACAATTACCCTTTAGAAATCAGCTTACTATAAGTAAAACGCACAAATTTACTCCAACACTATAGAAGTTTCCCTCTTTCAACACTCAAACCCCATCATCTTATTACAACAGTACCAACATCACTAATGTTGGTTAAACTATACTTGGTAATAGTCACATCAACAATGTCTCTACTCAAAATGCTTTAGATGGATTTTCATAGAAACTAAGGATGCAAGAATTAGAAATTAAATTTTTATGTGGCATAACGACAGCTACATACTGATAAAAACAATAAATTCATATCACATAAGTGCTGACATGATACATAACAAATAAAAACATAACTCTGCTAAAATTTGTCCATTTAAAATTTAAATTAATCTTATAATTCATTTTAAACATTCTAAAATGTTAAAATATGACCTGTATTTTGGTAAAAATATTAGAATTAAAAATGCACTTTTTGTTATTTATTTGTGAGCCTAACTTTGCACATATAACAAATTTTCGAACCAAAACATATTTAGCAAATGGAAATAAAATTATCAAATTACAAAAAACCATTTTTTTCATTATTTCTTATTCCTTTGTTGAGTGTATAAAAGTACCCTACGATGAACGATATGATTACTTAAACCAACAAATGCAAACTTTGCTTTTCTTCCTCCGTCAAGACTTCCTAATAATGAGAGTAAGACAAAAGAAAAAAGAAGCAAAATGAGTTGCTTTGTAGTGGTTCCAATGAGTTGCTGAAGATTTAGTAATTCTAATTCCTTTTGCCAGAAAATTCATCAACAATTACTTTTACGTGTATAAGGACCTGTTTGATTAGATGTTAATTAATAAAACAGAATGAAATGTAATACAGCAAAACGTTATTTGAGAGGGATAAAATGGTCCATAATATAATGTAATAAAATGTTATTTAAAAGATGGATAAAATATAATGTAATAAAATATTATTTAAAAGATGGATAAAATAGAATGTAATGTATAATAAACGACTATTATACCCCTTATATTAAAATGATTATTGCAAGAGGTTTATTATTTTATTATTAATTATATATAGTTTATTATTAATTATTTCATAAATTTTATTATATTATATTAAAATTTATTTTATTATATTCTATGTGATTTATATTTAAAAATAATTTATTTATATTTTATTTATATAGAAATATATACAAATAATTAAAGAATAATTGTTTATATATTTTTTATTTTTATTAATAAAAATTTTATTAAATTTTATTATTAATTATATATAATTTATTATTAATTATATAAAAATATTATTATTAATTATTTATTTTATTCTATTCTATTCTATTCTATTCTATGCTATTTATGTATAAAAATAATTTATTTTGATTTTTATTTATATAGAAATATATACAAACAATTAAAAAATGCTTTTTTATATATTTACAATTTTTATTAATAAAAATTTATTAATTTTTATTTTATTATTAATTATATACAATTTATTATTAATTATATAAAAATAGTATTGTTAATTATTTAATATATTTTATTTATTTTATTCTATGTGATTTATTTATTTTTATTTATATAGAAATATATACAAACAATGAAAGAATAATTTTTAAATATATTTTCTGTTTTTCATTAATAAAAGTTTTATTAATTTTTTATTAATTATATATAATTTGCTATTAATTATATAAAAATATTATTATTAATTATTTGATAAAATTTATTATATTAAATTTTATTTTATTATATTCTATGTGATTTATATTTAAAAATAATTTATTTTATTTTTATTTATATAGAAATATATAAAACAATTAAAGAATGATTTTTTATATATTTTATATTTTCATTAATTAAAATTTTATTTTATTATTAATTATATACAATTTATTATTAATAATATAAAACAATATTATTAATTATTTAATAAAATTTATTATGTTAAATATTATTCTATTCTATTTAATATATTAATTCTATTTAAT
>JANZXR010000009.1:25990352-26025039 GCA_027575705.1 Erythroxylum echinodendron | reverse complement strand
AAGGAAAGTGGAACGAAAGTGGAGGCACTCCCTCCTTTAAACAACTGAACTGAAATCAAATAAAACATAGAAAACAATTTTGACCAAGCCTTCATTCCAGAATTAGCTCTCCAACTCCACACGTGTCCTTTTCTGTTTGAGCCCATGATTCTCACGTTTGTAGACTTGAAGAGGTTTAGTAACAGAAATCCATTGGAAACCCAAAGTTTGCCTTAGTTAAAGGCACGGTATTCAGCCAGCTTTTTTACTTCGGTAGACTTCATGACTGCTACATAGAACTTGCCAGGAAAGACATGACTTTTCGATTCATTGCACATGACATGAGCGAACTGTACACAGTCGATCCCAGGAACGTCAAACGCATCCTGAAGACAACGTTCGGCGAGTATTCAAAAGGAAAGTACAATGAAGAAGTGGTGACTGACTTTTTAGGAGAAGGGATATTCGCAATTGACGGAAACAGGTGGAGGCAGCAAAGAAAGCTTGCTAGCTTTGAATTCTCAACAAGAGTTTTTGGAGACTTCAGTTGTGTTGTATTCAGACAAAACGCTACTAAGCATGTCAGAGTTATCATAGAATTTTCTATCTCTGATCAGGCTTTCGATATGAAAGTGGGAATCATCCTTTCCATGTTATATATTTTCTGACTTTTTCAGACAATATTTAATTGTATTTTCAGTTTGTCAATAACTTATAGGGTAAATTACGTAATTTGATTTACATAAAGATAATAAAGTACCTCAATAAATGACCTAAATCGATGAGTCAAAACTCGGGTAGAAAATGAATCCCAATCAGTGTGGACCGGACCCATATCGGGTTTGTTAGAGGGAACCCTAATATGGAAGCTATATATAAAAGTTAAGGTCTCCTTCAGTTGTTCATATCATTCGTAAGCATAAAGATTCTCTAACCCGTTAGGAGAGTTTATGTTTTGAGAAAATTGTAGAAAGACATTGACCGCATTCTGGTGAACAGTTCTCGTAAAGACGGCGGTAAATTAGCACTTGTTTTGGCTTTGAAAAGCCTGTTTGAAATTATAGAACCGAAATAAGATATTTTCTTCATTTCTTTAATTATTTTCCTTTCACATTTGATCCAGGATATATAACAAAGGTACCGTTACGTGTTATATGTGATATTAGAGCGGTGACGTAATCGAGTGGTTTAAAATGAAGATTTTTCAGTTTTGCTCCACAAGATTTTCGAAGATTTAATTTCTGTTTCTCAGCTTTTCTTGCCTTTTTATTGCATGAAATTGATATAAATGTGTTTAGCCTTGAGAAACAGGTTGAAAATGAGCCCAGAAACACGAAAAATTGTCCTAGAAATTGCCCAGACAGTCGAAGGTGATGGAGACTGTTGGGCGCGTGTGCCACACGCCCCTGACGGCTCATAGTATCGCCCCGAGGGATGTTAGGCACGTGTCAGACACGTGGTGCAACAGTGATCAAATGCTTCAGCGTCGGTAGACGCGTGCGCGCGACATGTTCCATGTACTTATAAAGAATGTGAGGATAAGATGATGTATCCCTTGTGTTTGTGGACTTTTTGAGTGCTGATGAGGATATAGTCACCACAGTGGCCTTTCGAGTTAGTATATTGAATTGTTTTGCTTACACGTTAGAGGATGTCCCTGCTCTCATGTTTGGTTATTCTGCCCACAAGTATTAGCCTTACATGAGATTTTGAGATGTGCATAAAGGCAATGGATAGAGGAAAGTCATTGCTTAAATGATCTTTTCATCTATAAGTGGTATTATTTTGAGAGTTGATGGTTTGTACTCTGATCGCTTTTATGTGGAGGTCTAGTTGCATATATTATGTATTCAGCCCATACGTATTTCATAATATTTGTGACCGGATTTTTGGAAAAGATATTATTTAATGACTTTGAGTATCACTGTTATCTTACATTTGTGTTAATTTAAACATTATCATTTATAGTCACCTTTTCGTCAACAATTTCAATGTCACCATTAAAACTCTGACCGGTTTCAATACGAAGAAGTGGATAGAGGATGTATTGAATGCGTTGGAGATAGCTGAGATAGATATGACCATATGGACAAATAAGCCATCTCCACCTATATCAATGAGCTCGAGAGCTTATAAAGCAGCCTATAAAGCTTGGGATCAGTCTAACAGATTGTGTCTTATGACCATTAAAAGATCTATTCCTGACCATCTACTTAGTGGACTTTGGTGGACTTCCAGACACAGACATAGCTAAGGAGTTTCTTAGAAATGTCTCCCAAAGGTGCACAGTCTCACCTAGGGAGTGATCCATCTTCACAGTAGACTGAAGATACTGAATATTCCTCTTCTGAATGTCTTCACCATTTACTAGACTCTAAATACACTCACTCCAGAGTTCAGTAATCTAGTGATGACATATTATTCGCTAGATGAGGAATGAGACTTCAATGTTTTGATTGCCCATTACGTTATTGAGAAGGAGAAACTCAAGCTTGTTACTTCTACAATGCTCGAAGTAACTAAAGGGAAAGCAAAGATGAAGCCCACTAAATTCAAAGGTAGAAAGCCTAAATTTTCTTCACATACTGATGTTGGTCAATCTAGTGTTACTAAAGGTCTGCATGACATAAAGTAGTCAGCAGTTGAGGTTTAAAAGGAAAGACTGAGACCATCAGGTAACTTCTTGACTTATTAATTTATGAATCTTTTTTGCGATAGCTGCATTAAGTTCTTGGTGGCTATATAGTGGAACATCTGAACATGATGGTTTGATAATATATAAGTTCATATCCAAGATAGAGCCAAATAAAGGTAAGGAGGAACTGTTGGATGACAGCGATAAAGAAGTAGATGTAATATCTAGAGGAGAATGTATGTGCTGAACCTTACTACAAGGTTCATTTTGGTTTTACAAGACACATTTTATATGTGATCTTTGTATCAATTTTGTACATAGAAGGTTGACTTTTTGTATTTAATACTTCTGTTATACAGTTGTGTTTAATGCAAAATTTAATGGTACAACTTTCTTGTTATATGGTTTGTATATAAAGTGTCTTATCCCGAATTAGATATATGCTTCTTCGTATCTTGCTAAACAAGTCATGAAATTAAGGACCTGGATAAATGAAAAGTCATACATGGTGTGGCATAAAAGTTTAGGCCATATTTCCAGAGCTAGGTTAAGAGATTAATTAAGGAAAACATTCTCACAATTTTAGATTATGATGATCTGGAAGTATGAACTGACTATTGCAAGGGTAAGTTGACTGAAATAAGGATACAGAGGTCAACTTGTGCTTCTAACTTGCTGAGTCTGATACATATAAATATTAGTAGGCATTATATAGTTGCATTGTGCAATTCTAAATGTGTTCTAACATTTGTTGATGATTATTTTCATTATAGTTATGTATTCTTGTTCTTGCTTAAAGATTGAAGGTTGAGAACTCATTGGAAAATTCCATCCAAAGTGTCAGATCTGACCGTGGAGGAGAGTATCAAGGCAAATATGGTGTTTTAGGACTTGAAAAGGTCCGTTTGCCAAATATATGAAATCAGTTTAAATAGTGACTTGATTCACTATACCGGGTAGTCCTGAACAAATTGGTGTATTGCCAAAAGGCATAATAACACCCTAAAGGACTTGAAGAAGTCAACGCAAAACAAGATTATTCTACCTGATTATCTAGAAGTTTGGAAACTCAGCCTTGCACACATTCATATATGAGGTTGCCCTACTGGGGTTATATAATCCTTAGAAAGATAAATTGCATGCTTGTTATGCTCATTGCTATTTAGTCAAATATCCTGACCACTTTAAAGCTACAGATCGTGCTATAGAGAAGGAGGGTCTGTTGACCCTTAAAATGATAGCAAAGCGGATATTACAATTATTATGTACCGGCTACTCATACAGTTAGATACGGTAGATCTAGGTCTTTGTATCGTGCTTGTACAAGAATAGGAACCCATGCCTGTACACAGAGATTCCTGGGAGGTATAAGATCTAATGTAGTTATGTAGATCTGCCAGAGTGAGACGACCTGCTATCCATCTGATTACATAGTCTATTAGGTCAACAGGACTATGATATTAGACATGTTACGAATCCAATTACTTTTACAGAAGCAGTTTCTAGACCCATTGTGGATTTATGGCGAGATGCAATGACTGATGAGATACAAGCCATGAAGCATAGTCAGGTTTGGGAGTTAATTGATTTACAGTGGAACTACAAACCCGTCAGTTGTAAATAAAATTTTAAGACCTAAAGGATTTCGGGATAAAGTTCAGCGGTTTATGAGCTCGCTCATTTGCTTGATGCTTTATTCAAGGAGAAAGGTTGACTTAAAGTTACCTTTTTTCTCATATCCTCGTAGGATACATTTTGAGTGATTATGACAATTGTAGGTCATGATGATATAAAGTTACATCAAATGACTGTCAAAACTACTTTTCTGAATAAAGAATGAAAAAGTCTGTATGGTACAACTTGAAGGATTCATGATCTAGATAGAACTGACGTGGTTTGCATATTAAGCAAATCAATATATGGTTTATATCAAACCTCCCGAAAGTGATACCTGATAGTTGATGAGGTTATGACCTCTTTCGACTTCATGAAAAATAAAGCTAAAAAGATGCTTATACTATGAGGTCAGAAGGAGCAAAGTTATCTTCTTATTACTACATGTGGATGATACATTGCTCACATCAAATTACTTGATCATGTTGTATAAGGATAATCAACTTTTAGTTAAGAACTTTGACATGAAGGACATTGGCGTAGCATCTTCTTTCCTAGATATTTAGATTGACCGGGAAAAATCTCAATACTCATCAGACCTCTCATAGAATGCATACATTGAATATGTGTTACAAATGTTTAACACATTTAATTGTAAACCAGTTGTAGCATATATCTCTCATAGTGAGTAATAATCTTTAGGAAAATATTCAAAGAATAAAGTAAAGAGAGAGGTTATGAGAAATGTTTCATATTCTAGTGCGGTTGGTAGCCTAATGTATGCTCGGGTAAGTACTAGGCAGGACATTGCATTTACTATTAGACTGTTCTGACAATATCTAGTTAACCCAGATGTAAACCATTGAAATGTTTCAACAGCGAGTGTTGAGATAATTAAAGGGAATCAATGATTATATGTTGACATATAGAAAATTCAACAAACAAAACCTCCTAGGGAATTCAAATTCAAATTTAGCTATGTTTCGAATGATCGAAAGTTCATTTAAGGTTATAGTTTAAGTTTACAGATGGTACAATGTCATGGAAGAGTGTCATGTAGACATGGGTGAATTCCTTGACCATGCATGCAGAGTACAAAAGGGGCTGCTTCACAGACGGTTTAACTCAAAAACTTGATTTTAAAGTTATTTGTGATTGATTCAGTGGCTAGACCTATTCAGTTATACTGTGATAATCTTGTTACTGTGTTGTTTAATAACAACAAAACATATCACAGGGTCTTAGCATTTCAAGGTCAAATATTTGGCCATTAAAGAGTTTATACAAAAAGGTGACATTAAGGTTAAGAGTATTTAAGGACTGAGGAACTGTTAATCGATCCTTTAACTAAAGGACTTCGCCCACTTGTAGTTGTAATACAAGTATACAGTATGGGTGTTCTGAAGTACTTAGACACTGTTAGTTAGGGGATCGTTATGTTTGCTCCATGTATATTTGTACATTTATCCATTTAATGTATTATGACGGTATGATGATTCATCAATAAAGATGATTATCGTTTATCCTTAGTAATACATGTTATCATACATTGTCATAAAACATATGAAAGTCTTATAATTTGTGTTGATCTTAAGCATTTAAAGGTTATTGGGCATATATACAGATTGACCTTGAGCCTATGTCATTTAGACGATTACATTTTTATACGGATATTCATAAAGTTTGATATGCATAGGAGGATATAAGTTTTCAATCCCATAAAGGTTCTCTAATGCAGTTTAGCATTCAATTGGAGAACATTAAGGTTTTCTCTGATGCTGTTTAGCATTCGATGAGAGAAAATGAGATTTCTTTAATTTAGTTTAGCATAAAAGTTGGTGAAATTGAGACTTACAAACAAAGATAACATATTAGATCGTACAGGTAACATCTTAATTTGCCACATTTCATTTTCTTATTCATGTTAGTGAGGTATTACATATGCATGATTGTATTAGATTTGTGTCACACATGATATATCCATTTGACACTTTTCGGTATCGAAAGCCTTACAAGACGGAATGATAGACTTTCTTTATCTCTGGATCAAAATTTTGTTTTTAAATCTAGTCGACTAATATGGTATCGTGACTTAATATAGTTTTAAAAATTGTTTTAAGCTTAAGTCAACACTGCAATTAAGTATTGTCTAAGGAGGAGAATGTTAGATTTTTTTTTTTACTTTTCTCATAAAGTTGGATAACATTTAATTGCATTTCTTAGTTTTTTAATAGCTTATTGTTAAGTTACATAATTTGATCTGAATAAAAATAATAAAGTGGCTCAATAAATGATCTAAATCAATGTTTAGAAGTTCGAGTAGAAAATGAATCCTGATCAGTGTAGACCAGACTCATATCGGGCCTATAATGAGGAAGCTCGATATGGAAGCTATATATAAATGTTAAGGTCTCCTACAGTTACCCATATCATTCATAAGCATAAGGATTCTCTGACTTGTTAGGAGAGCTTGCATTTTGATAAAATTATAGGAAGACATTGATCACATTTCGGTGAACAGTTCTCATAAAGACGACAGTTGATTCGCACTCGTTCAGTTTCAAAAAACTCGTTTGAAGTTATAAAATCGAAATCAGGTATTTTCTGCAATTTTTCATTTATTGCCCTTTCACATTTGATTCGGGATACATAACTAAGGTATTGTTACGTGTTACATTCCACGGAGGTCAATCTTTGCCTGTGGTTGTTATTTATTTATTAATGATAGAATCTTCAATCTATTCTTTAAGTGGCTCATTTTACTTGTGAACAGGAATTACTCTTAGAAATGCCTTAGATTCCATATTCAAAGTTAGGTTTGGAGTGGAATTGAATTGCTTGGAGGGATCAAGTGAAGAGAGAACCAACTTTTTGAGGGCTTTTGATGAGGCTAATGCATTGATCTACTGGCGTTATTTTGATCCATTTTGGAAACAGAAAAAGTTCAACATTGGTTATGAATCATCCTTGAGGAAGAATATTAAGGTCGTAGATGATTTTGTGAACACACTCATTAATTACCACCAAGAGAAACAATGATACTATGTAAGTTCTTGATACTGCAACATAATTATCATCGGTGTTTGCTGAGAAATCTAATTTTGTAAAAGCTTAAACCTTTCATCTGATGCAGGAACATGATAATCTTGTAAAATCTTGGTTATGTGTCTAGCTAAATCTTTGCCTTTTAATGTTAAAATAATTACAAGGAAAATATATTATCGAGGTTCTTGGTGGAAAGTGAGAAGGTAATAGAGTAGTTCCTTAAGGGCAATCACCTTTAATGCATTTGTAGAAAGTTATATACAGACTTTATTTTTAATAATAAAGAAAATCATATTTCATTAATTTGGTTTATGAATTGATATTAATCTACAAGCAAATTAATGAAGTCCATGATATATGACATAGCATGAAGGAAATTATGATATGATCATACTACTGAGATTCCTATTATGTGCAATTATGTCAGTATCAAAATTATCCCTAGTCATAAGATTAATGAGACTGGACATTGTTAATCCAGATAGATTAACACATGTCAAACTACTTGATTTTATCAAGTAGTAGATCTATAAAATTGTAAACTTAAGATGTTTAGAGTTGAGATGTGGATGCTTACTAAAGATAGTAAGTACATTAAATGACCTACAATGAGATCATCACATAGATATCCTATTCTAATGTTAGTGATAATCTCATCATAATAATGGTGTAAGTATCCTTAGACTTGAGGTACTCAAGGATGTCTTGGATACTGATTATGTGCTTTGACTTTGTTTCTTGTTGCCTTGTAGAGGTTGCTCATAGGGTGGTAATTGAGTACAGCTTGAGGTATTTGAAGGTACAGCCAGAGGTCGCTTATAGCAGAAGATGATACCTACGGCCTCTTGTCGAGGTCATTACTTGGAAACTTCTGGCCAGAGTACATGTGTCATGAAGAATGTCTTTATTGACATATAGAGTAATAAGTCTCAGGATGGAAACTGATATCACTTAGGCTAGATTTGACGTAGTCAGTCTAGTGAGAGTTGATACTTTGTCCATACTCATAACTAAACAGGGTATAACATGGTGAAAGGATGAATTGTAAAGCAATTATCTATAGGAAGGTTTATGAGATAATTCATGACGAGCACAGGTTCGTTCATCAAACCACTTACTTTCTGATCAATTGGGGGTCTAATTTGTTGCTAGACACTACTCATGACTTGCTTGGATTAAGTGTTAATCTAAGAGGCCAACATAATGGGGAATCTAATGGGTCACCCACATAAGAGTGACTCGGAGGATTAGTAAAATGGTTTTGGATAGAAATCCATTATATAAAGAGCAGTAGAACTAAATGGATCTTGAAGAGATTGAGATATGTCTTGATGAGATCACAACA
Organism: Erythroxylum echinodendron; assembly: GCA_027575705.1. Lineage (NCBI taxonomy): Eukaryota > Viridiplantae > Streptophyta > Magnoliopsida > Malpighiales > Erythroxylaceae > Erythroxylum > Erythroxylum echinodendron. The sequence goes on along the minus strand of JANZXR010000009.1, from coordinate 26,016,421 downwards.
TTCATATTTCTGAAACAGGTCTCCAGTGTTTTTTCCACACCCAAGACCCAGTAGAATCGATCCTAATGTAACTGGACCACCTCAGCATATATATATATATATATATATATATATATGGTGTGGTGGTCCAATTACATTAGGATATATATATATAAAAGATATGGCGACGTGGAAGAAAAATATAGCTTTCTTTAAAGTGATTAATTTATTGTCTTTAAATGATAAAAACAAAACCATAAAAGACAAAAATGAAAAGTATGTAAGAAGATAATTGTGAGAACAAAAGAAGTAAGCAATCTTCTTCACAATTATCATCCATTTCTCTTCATCTTTCTCATCTTTTTCCTCTTCATTTTCTCTAAACGATTTGCTTTTTACAGAACCAAAAAAAAGAGCTAGCACTCTTATCTTTATTCTAGCCATTTCCAGATCAAAGAATTTGATTCGATTAGCTTCTCCAATCTCTGAGTGGATATTGTTGGAGACGATATGTTTTGGTCGTTATGGTTTGCGACAACCCGATGAGTAGAAGATCGAAGAACGAAGGAGATTACTCACAAGGTACATGGTTATTATATGAATGATTGATTTGTGTAAATGCCATGAATTCCTATATGTATGTGTTATGAACACGTATGTGAATTGAGAATTTTCAACTAGGTTTAATGGCATTTTCTTATATAGGCATATAGATCCTAAAATTTGATAAAGTCCCGGAATAAAATTTTTGTTTTTTCACACTACGTGTATATGATGTACGCACCGGGATTTTCCTGCAGAAGGTTTTTGAGAGAATGAATGATAAATACCTGAGAGACATCATTCTAAAAGTTGGTACAAGAAATAAGAGAAGTCACAGGTAGTCAAGACATTGATGATGAGGTCAAGATCGAAGAGTTCATCGTTAAACTCAGAAATACATCATTAGAGAAAATGCATTACCCTCATGCGAATTTGACAGATACTTTAAGACCCTATCCTACACTCCCCGTAGTAAAACCAAAGTTTCAACAACCTCATAAGTTGAGTTCATCAGTATTTTCACACGTTTAATGGTTTATTACGGTGATGATCAAGGATGAGAGATGCCCAGAATTCATCAGTATTTTCACACGTTTAATGGTTTATTATGGTGATGATCAAGGATGAGAGATGCCCAGAAATAGATGACACACTTCCTAATGGATACAAAGTTAAGAAGGGTGATGGAGTCTATTATATGTCTTATGATATAAGGAGGATGCCACATCTTGTTAGGTTGTGGGTCCCATCCTATGTGGAAAAACCCATGTCTTGTCCCTCTTATGGCTTTTACTTGTTTTTGTCTTCTACATATTAGCTTCTTCTTCAATCGTAGGAGTCGACACAACAAAAGAAAGAGAGAGCAAAAATAGTTGTAATATTTTTGGAGGATTAGATTCATTTTTCTTCTTGATCCACACTTATCTACCATTGAATCAAGCTGAAAATTTAGGAGTATGTTCTTAAGAGTCCTCTATATTCTGAACAATCGCTTTTTCATTTGGAGCTCTGGATGTTCAGATCAGAGCCTCGAAACAGTTACGCATTTTTTGTGATTTATCTTATTTTATGCTCCTAACAATGTTATCTTGTGTTGTTGCTTATTCCTTTTGTTGATGCTGAGTTTATGTCTTTAAGAAGAGGTATTTGTACACATTTTAATTTAGTGAAGCTATTTTTTGGACAGGAGGTCCCATGATTTTTACTCTTAATTTAAAGGGATTTTTTATGTTAAAAATTTCGATGTCATTACTTGTGTTTGATTTGCTATTATTGTTGACGAATTATTGTTGGCATTTACTTACTCATATTACTTAAATAATTTATGAATTTTTGGTATTATGTTTACACTTCCGCAGAATTTACCAATATCAAGTGTTTTCCAACACATCCTTGGGGTGATGATGCTGAGGTTTTTTGACCAGAAAGATGACTTCTAAATGGGATTTTCCAACCTGAATCGCCTTATAAGTTCACAGCTTTTTGTGTATGTGCTTAGCTATTTCACTTAATAGATAGTGTGAAAAATAATAAATGACATTTTAAGCACTATAAATTAAAATTAGCAACAAATTCTATTTAAAATTTTTCTTTTTTCTCAAATAATTCATATTTAATTAAAATTTAACTCATTTAATTATAAGCATACAAAAAATTGAGTACTTAATAGGTTAAATTTGTAAAATATTAAAAAATTGTGCATTTCTCGACTTAGCAATGATTAAAAAACTTAATCAATTTGACTAATTCAACTGTAAAAACCTTGAAACTTTCAATTTGGTTTTTAACTTTTTAATTTATTTTATTTTAATAACTCTAAATGACCTACAGTGGCTGACAAATCTTTAAGATTTCCAAATCCTATCGAACTCATGCATTGAGACAATATGGTTTTCTTTTTCTATGCATCATGTTCACTTGAGTCTAATGAATAATGAACTTATTTTGTGCTTTTGTCCTAATTAATAGTATTTGGTTGTTGATAGAACATTAAAGTCAACCAATTAAGGTCAATTTGACTGAACTTGAGGTCAGATTTGGATTCGAGTTCAAACACCTCATTTAAAGTAATATTGCTTAGGCACCTCATGTTATATTCAGAGATGCATTCATTAACATTACACAACCAAGATCATATTTTATTTAGAGCGTGACAAAAAGAAAAAGCCTCCAAAGCTTTGCATATGGTCTTGGTGGATTTTTTTCCATCTTTTAGCACAACCTATCAAAAAAGCAATAAGAACACTTTGTGCAACAAAGAGCTAATAGTAGAAGACCTAATGAGCTTTTCACATTCACATACACACTATATATATGCACAATCTCACTATATGTTATATCTTATAACATAGTCTACCCTAAAGTGTACTATGGTTTAATGAACATATGGTAGCTCATTAAACTATAGTTCATAACATCCTTAAAATGACCATGGTTTAATGAATATATGTTGGCCCATTAAACTATAGTTTATAACATCTTTAAAATGACACAATTATCCTATTCTACCTCCTAGGTTAGACCCTGTTATAAGATATAACATATAGTGAGATTGTGCATATCTATATATATAGTGTGTGTGGATGTAAAAAGCTTATTGGGTCTTCTACTATTAGCTCTCTATTTCAGAAAGTGATCTTGTTGATTTTTTGATAGGTTGTGCTAAAAAAAGGAGAGAATCCACCAAAACCATATGCAAAGCTTTAGAGGTATGTTTTTTTTTTGTATTGTCATGCTCTAAACAAAATGAGATTTTGAATGTGTGATGTTGATCAATGCATTGAGTATAACAATTAGTATCAACGATATGGTCATTTGATTTTAGGGTTTGTTGTTGCACAAAATCGTTTTTTATTTTTTGCGTAAATAACTTCAAAATGATGCATTGAGGTTCAAAAAATGTTGTTAATTGTTGTTATTGCCTTTTATCTTTGTTTTGGACAAAGAATCATAGTTTTTTTAGGCAAGTTTTTCAAAAGACTTCATGTTTTCGATAATGGCCAAAATGGATTTGATATTTTTAAATTTTGGCTAAAATAGATATGGGAAACGCATAAAGTATGAAAAATGGAGCAAAACACCTCAAAAATTGACAAAAATGGAGGTCGGAAGAGGAAGTTGTCGATAAGTCGAACCTGCGAATCTGCAGGTTCACCCACCGACCCTGTTAGAGGTCAGGGACGACACCTATGGCATTGCCCCACACACCCGTATAGTGCATGGGTCAACCCGCGCACCCGACTCGATTTTGTATATTTTTTATTTTTTAAAAAAATTTACACAATACGCGTAGGGCACGTGCAAGGTTCTTTTTTTGGACCTTTTTTCATTTTTTAAATTATTTTCCCTATATGTTTATGCACAAAATTAATTAATTTTTTATTTGATAATTCTAATCTTATTATGACATAAATGTGAGTATTTGTTGATAATAGTGAATGCTTATTTTTACTTGTCGTAAAATTAAGCATGTAAAACTATTTATGATGAGGAATTTTTAAATATTAATGTATATTTAAAATGATATAATTAATTTTGAGAAAAAGAGTACGAATTGCATGATTATGTTTTAGCATGTATATCATAGTTACTGCTTTTGGTTCTCATTTAGCTTTAAGCAATCCGAGAATCTCTGCTATCTTGATGCTGAATGGAACGACCACAAACAATGGGCTGAATAGCTCATGATAAATTTAACTAACATACAAATGGACTTAGCCTTGGGAATTAATCCACCACCAGAATCGACTGATGCTACTACTAAGAAAGAAAAGAAATCCTATAAGGAATGAAAATACTCTAGCCGATGCTGTTTGATAATTATGAGGTATCACATAGAAGAATCCATTCGTGATAGTATTCCCAAGACTGATAATGCAAAGGATTTTCTTACTACCATTAAGAAATACATAAAGTTCTCAAAGAATGATTACTTAAAAGTGTTTCATTAGACTATTTATGATGGTGTAAGTGACATTAAAGCTCATATCGACAAGCTCATGGGTTGCTACCATAAGCTTAAGGCTATAGATATGGACCTTGGTGCAGATTTCATGGTATAGTTTGTAATAGACTCTTCCTTCTAAATTTGATTTGGTCAAATCAAGCTATAATACTTAAAAAAAGCAATGGACTATTGAATAGATAACTGTTATTCTTGCCAAGGAAGAAGATGACATGAAAAAAAGGCAAGAAGCATCTCTATAATAACAAACTACAACAATTCTCAAAAGAGAAAGTTGTTAGTCCTAAAGGAAGTGGACAGGTGAGCACACTTTCTATTTGTTAGAAGAATAAGTTTTTTAAAAGAAAGTGCAACTTTTGTCAGAGTTTTGAGCATAAGAAAGCTGATTGCTGAAAACTCAAAGCTCACTTAGAAAAGAAAAGTAATTGTCTTGTGATGATTTGTTTAAAGTCCAACGTTATTGATATACTTTTAAATACTTAGTGGTTAGATACTGGAGCAACAATTCACGTTACGAATTTCTTACAGAAATTGATAAGTCGAAAAAGATCGACTAATTCTAAGCAATATGTATATATGGGAGACGATACCAAAGTCAAAGTTGATTTTTTTAAGACAGTTAAACTATAGTTAAATACAAGTACAAGACAACTTTTGGTGTTACATGATGTTACTTATTTACCCTCTATTAGGAGGAATTTGATTTCTATATCTATTTTAGATAAACTAGGTTGTAGTCTTCTTTTTAAAACTAGGTTGGTAAAAAATGAAATTTTATGTGAAAATTTATACAAACTTGAGTGAAATGATATTGTTACTATTGCTTCTTCCTCTTCTTTTAATACTGTTGTTGTTTCCAAATGTATGAAATTAGATTTGAGATCTATGTTATGGCACAAACATTTAAGCTATATTTCTAAACACAAAATGGAGAAGTTTGTAAAAGATGATGTACTCCAGGATCTTGATTTTTCAGATTTCATTGCCTGTGTTGATTGTATTAAAGAAAAGTTGATCTCCAAAGTTAGAATACTTCATCACTTTTATTGATGAATTTTCCAAGTATGGTCATGTAGAGCTCATTCGTGAAAAATCTGAATCTTTGGAAATATTTAAAATTTTCAAGACAAGTGTTAAGTTTCAAAAGTAGAAGAAAATCAAGGTAATTAATTCTGACAGAAGTGAAGAGTATTGTGAGCGTTATGATGAGAGTGGAAGGAATCCAAGGTCTTTTGCTAGATGCTTGCAAAAATGTAGTATTAAAGCAAAATATACAATGTCAGGATTACCTCATCAAAATGAAATCGTTAAAAGAAAAAACCACACACTTCTTAATATGTTATGATGTATGTTTATTCATTCTAGTTTGCTTGAATTTTTACGAGGTGAGGCGTTAAAGACAGTGCTTATATCTTGAATCAAGTACTTAGCAAATCAATCCCTAAAACTTCATATAAGTTATAGTCAAGTAAGAATCCAAGCTTACGCTTTTTTCATGTTTAGGGATGCAAAGTAGAAGTGAGGCCCTATTCTAATGTATACATGTTGCTCAAAACTAGTCGGCCTTCTTCGACTTGTCAATTTTTGCAAAGAATTCGTAACGTGAATTATTGCTCCAGTATCTAACCACCAAATATTTAAAAGTACATCAATATCATTGAACTCTAAACAAACTGTCAAAGGACAATTACCTTCCTTCTCTAAATAAGCTCTAAGTTTTTGACATTCAACTTTCTTATGCTCAAAGCTCTGACAAAAGTTGTACTTCCTTTTAAAAATTTTATTCTTCTAACAAGCAGAAGGTATGACCACCTATCCACTTCCTTTAGGACTAATAACTTTCTTCTTAAACTTTCTTTTTTGAGAAGTGTTGCAATTTGTCATCATAGAGATGCTTCTTACTTTTCCTTTTTCATGTCACCCTCTTCCTTGACAAGAATAGCAATCGTCTCTTTAATAATTAATTGCTGTTTTTGAACATTATAGCTTGATCTAATCGAATCAAATTTAGAAAGAAAAGTCCCTATCACAAACCATACCATATAATCCTCACCAAAGTTCATATCTATAACCTTAAATTTATGGTAATAACTCATCAATTTGTCAATGTGAGCCCTAATGTCACTTGCACTATCATAAATAGTGTGATGAAGCATGTTTAAGTACTTATTCTATGAAAACTTCATGTACTTCTTTTTAATGGTAGTAAAAAAATGCTTTGCATTATCAATCTCGAGAATACTATTACGAAAGGATTCATCCATGCGATATCTCATAATCATCAAACAACATTGGTTAGAATATTCCCACTCCTCATAGGATTTCCTTTCCTTCTCAATAACAGCATCAAAAGGTTTTAGTGGTGGATTAATTCTCAAGATCAAGTCCATTCGCATGATAGTCAAATTCATCATGAGAGATTCAATCAACTGCTTGTGGTTCGTTCCATTCTGTGTCAAAATAACAGAGACTCTCATATTGCTTAAAACTGAATAAGAACTAAGAGCAATAACTATGATATGCATGTTAAAACATAATCATGCAATTCCTGCTCTTTTTCTCAAAATTAATTATATAATTCATGCTAAAGTTCCTTAAACAAATATAAGACTCATTCACAGGTAAGAACAATTTATTAAATATTACAACCAAATCATTAATATATTATTGAAATGATAGAAAATTTGTGTAGTTCATAATATTTTAATAAAATTTCTTCACCATATTAAGAGCATCATACTAAGTAGTAATTATCGGTAGGATAATTAATTACTCGTATGGATCTTAACGTTATTTTATAACAAAAACACAAAATTTTAAATATACATGAATATTTAAAAAGTTCCTCATTATAAATAGTTTCACATGCTTAATTTTACGACACTTAAAAATAAGCATTCACTATTGTCATAATAAGATTAAAACAATTAGAATTATCAAATAAAAAACTACTAATTAATCTTGTGCATAAACATATGGGAAAAATAAAAATGAGCAAAAAATGAAAAAAAGGTCCAAAAAAGGACCTTGCACGCACCCCACACTCATTATACATAAAAAATTATTTAAAAATAAAATTAAAAATATACAGAGACGGGTCAAGTGAGGAGACTCGCGCACCGAACAGAGCCGGGACGACTTCGTAGGTGTCGTCCCTAATCTCTAATCAGGTCGGTGGGTCAGACCTGCACACTTCCAACCTCCATTTTTGACGATTTTTAAGGCATTTTCTTTCATTTTTCACTCTCCATGAATTTCCCATATCCATTTCAGCCAAAATTGCTCCAAAGTTCGAAAATATCAAACCCATTTCGGCCATTATCGAAAACACAAAGTCTTTTGAAAAACTCACCAAAAAAATCGTGATTCTTTATCCAAAACAAAGATAAAAGGCAACAACGACAACCAACAACATTTTCTTAACTTCAATGCATCATTTCAAAGTTATTTACTCAAAAAAGTGAAAAACAGTTTTGTGCAAAAACAAGCCCTAAAATCAAACGACCATATCTTTGATACCAATTATTATATTCACAAATGCATCCATCAACATCACACAACTAAGATCTCATTTTATTTAGTGCATGACAACATAAAGAAAAAACATACCTCCAAAGCTTTGCATATAGTCTTGGTGGATTCTCTCCATCTTTTAGCACAACCTATCAAAAAACGAACAAGAACACTTTGTATAATAAAAAGTTAATGGTAGAAGACCAATGAGCTTTTGACATCTACACACACTATATATATGCACAATCTCACCAATTGTTATATCTTATAACATGTTCCACCTTAAAGGGTAGAATAGGATAATTGTGTCATTTTAAAGATGTTATGAACTATAAATTAATGGGCCAATATATAATTATTAAGGTACTAACATATGCCTCAAATGCAATTAGTAAATTATTAATCATCTCATCTAGTTATTAAACATACATTAGGCAATTCGGTTAATAGTTATGCATATGAAATTTATATTACGATTATATTAATCCACATATTTCTAATACCTCTTTCATGACAGATTTGAGAAAGAACATTTGAAAATTATCTAGAGGAATTAGTCATTATCGATAGGAATTTCTATCATCTAAGCTGCAAACAAATTATATAAATACAAATTATATAAATCTAATAATAAATCTGTTTTCAAGGGAAAAAAGAAGTAAAAAGTAAATTTATGCTTAGAAAATATGTTATGTCCTTGTTAGAGCTTTAACTGACCTAAGTAATAAAGAGAAGAAGTGCTTATTATCATTTTACTTGCATCTTAACAATATAGCATTAGCATGACATGAGTTATTCCCAATTCTGCAATTACGAGAAGTTCTAGCCAAGTGTTGACTATAACCTATAGATAGATGCTTATCCATTTGTATAATTCTTCTACAATGGAAAATAATGCAAATAACAGCGGAGTGAAATATCCAGCAGCATGCACAATATAATACTCAATATTCTAATATAAACTCTGTACAGATTAACCGTCACAGACTGAATTCATAGAAACAGTGACTACAAATTAGTTAAGTTTCTACATGAAGGAAAAGGGCAAATTCTGATGAAATTAGCAGGCCAGTGTGATTAGCAGAAGATACAGCACCATATGCACTCCACAGAGTAGTCAGAAAAAAGCTAAGAAAATTTACTGATTGCAGCTAACTGCAGGTTCAGCATTCTTGATAATCCAAGGGTGCTCCAAGATCTTCTGAAGGGAGAGCCTCTTTGAAGGATCTTTTACCAGAAGCTGAAGAAGTTTTTTATATAGCTTATTTAAGATGTTGTCGAATATGCCACAGTCGCAACTGACTTGGTCAAATGTGGAAAATTATTGTGGAAGACCGTACCTGGCTAATGAGGGTTTTGGCTTCTGCAGAGACTGATGGAGTGGAAGGAAAAGTCAAGTCAAGCTTCATAATTCTGCATCATGCAAATCAAATACGGCTAACAACCCAACTCGTGTCACACAATCATATAGATTTTAGCGGGATAATATAGCCCCATTTACCTTCTGAATGTATCACTTTGACTCTCAGCCTCAAACGGCGGGGCTCCATATAGGAATTCATAACAAAGTATACCCAATGTCCAGTTATCAACTGCATAATCATGAGCTTTATTCTCCACCATTTCAGGTGCTAGATAATCCAGAGTTCCACACATTGTGTGTCTCTTGCTCCTCGATTGCACAGACCACCCAAAATCAGCAATTTTCAATCGACCCTATGAGCAATGTGAAACACTTTCAGAATTTTATCACTAAACAAAACATATACATTCTTCAATGTATTCACTCAAATACAGCTAGAAAGTCAACAGAATGAAGCAAATATCCTACTGTTGTAAGCATATAATCAGTAAAGAGGCTAAAAATTCAGTCCTTTTACCAAGTTCTGCACGATCCTAAAAATCGGAGAACTTCTATTCATGGGTTAAACTCGTTGAAGAAAATCAGAGTGTTGAATTCACAATGTTTGTACAAAAAGTCACGACAGATTGAACATCTTACCTGATGATCAAGCAGCAAATTTTCTGGTTTAATATCCCTGTGTATCACATCTTTCTTATGACAATAAGCCAATGCGTTTGTCAAACTAGCTACGTACTGAAAACAAAATTAAGAACCCAAAAGTAAGGACGCATACAAGCTTTCTTTATTTGAAATACATCAAAACAATAACTAAAGCAACGTAATCACCGTGGCGGCCTGCTTCTCACTCAAATAACCATTTTTCCTTAGCTCCTTATAAAGTTCACCACCATGAGCATACTCGAGAATCAGGAAAATACGGTCTTCGTCATGAAACCATCCATAAAGACGCAAAATGTTAGGGTGATCAAGACTCGTCTGAATCTCCATCTCTCTTCTCAATTGATGATGTATTCTGTACTTCTCTATCTGTTCCTTGAATAGAACCTTTAAAGCCACAATATATTTACTCTGTAAAAAGAAAAGGGGTTCTGTCATCATTTTACCTGTTAATTTGAAAACAGAAAGAAGAAGAAAGCAAATCTGAACCTGAACTTCTCTAGCAAGATAGACTCTCCCAAATTTTCCCTTGCCTAGCGGTTTTCCGATCTCAAAATCCTGCAGAGACCATTGCTTCTTTGAATTCTCTTCTGATTGCATGTCGAAACCCTTAGAATTCACCAATTGATCGTTAGGATTTTGAAAATCGATTGCAATAAAACTTGAAATATAAATTCTTGTTCCTTGTGTTCGTTTCCCGCTCGGTGACTCAAATGCCATAAAGGAACAGCAGTTTGTGCTAAAACAAATTTTAGGCGACATACCAGTGGGAATGTACTTCCTTACAGAGCCTTCAGCTCTCCAAGAAAACTGATTATCAAACTTCACAAATCAGATCACTTCCCAGAAGCGTCAAAACAAAGTCATAACAACACAAGTTAGTGCGTGAAAAGCAAAAGTTTGAAACCAACCACAGCCACACTACAAGCAAAAAAGTTGAGAGGGGGGTAACAAACAACCTCCGTCGTCTCCGACTGCGTTGGGGCCAAACGAGCCGGCGATGCTCCGGCGATGAGCAGATCTTGTCACGTGAGAAGGATTAAGCCTGAATTTGGAAGAAGACAATATGAAATGCAGAAGCTGTGTTTTGTTTTGGATCGATTTGAAGTTTAAACATTGGGCGGGCTCCCAAATGAGAGAGACGGTTTAACTTTAACTAGTATGTACAAAATTTTTGAAAATACTAAAATGTCCCCCTTTCTTCAAAAAAACAAGATATTTAGGTTTAAAAGATTCGCAATATCACAAAACTTACTAAATATTAGATAAATTTAAAGAATTTTAAATATGGTTAAAAGAAATTATTTTTATTAATCGAAGAATTTAAAATTTAAGTGAAAAATTATTAAATAAAAAATAATTGAATTATTTTGATTATAAGAATTTGTTAATTTATAAAAAATAATCGATGAATTAATAAACTAATAAATTTTTAACAATAAAAATTATTAAAGTAAATCTAATCAAAAAATTAAAAATCGAACTAAAAAATTGAACAGTTTAAGATTTTTACAATTTAACTAGTTGAATCAATCAAATAAGTTGAGTTTTTAATCGTTCCTAATATGCACACTCTAAATAAAATAATAATTTAAAAATAAGATTAGTAATTATAAATTTTTAATTGATAAAGTTAACTTTTTGAATTGAATCAATTAATTTTCAATTCATAGAAAATTTCAAAAAATTCAATCTTTAAGATCATATAAAAAGAGAAAATGATTTTCTTTTGTTAACATTTAGTTAATTTGATTAATAATAAATTAAACTTTTGTTTTTGTTCTAATTAATTGTATTTATTTATTTAAAGAGTATTGAAGTTGTGTTACCTTAACTCTTTTTCTTCTCCCTCTTTTCAGGTTTGTATCATAAAGTTAGAAATAACAAATTAGTTCGAATATGTCTACTCAAAATTAATAGACTAAAATGGATTTAATAGATTTTAAATTAAAACTTGAATTCAATTTCAAACATAATACATTTTTTTAAATATCACATTAACAGTTCAAATAATTTTAACTTAATTCAATGCTCAAATTATAAAAAATATACCCTAATAAAGTAAAGAAGAGAGAAAAATACATTATCTTAGAGGAAACAACTAGCCCGAACTAGTGCAAGTCTGAATCAGTCTAGTCTAAATTATTTTTAAAATTAAAATGTCAAAATAAAGTCGTTTTATTATAACTTTCTAAGCCTCAGACTTAGCCTAACTCAGACAACCTTAGCCAACTCGAGACTTGAGCAATCCAAGTCTGAGCCCAACCTTAACCCATTCAACCGCAGCTTGGTCCGTTGATCTCAACAAGGCCAAGCCCAGGGCTGGACCTTATTGTCATCTCTAGATAAGAGAGGCTACTAAATGTTGGTTCAGAAAATAACATCAAAGTGATTTATGGCATTGTATATAAACTAATCAACAACAATTGAGCTTAAGCGCAGTGCCATTAACACTTCCCCAGTGAGTGATCATCATGTTGGGGCCACTGTATCCTGATTGGTCTTTAGAACATTAACTTACCATATAATTTTTTTTTTTCAAATAATGGGTAATGCAAATTGATAAAATGATACTTTTCTGAGATTCATGGCAAGTAAACTTGGATGAAACTTGGGTCCTCCTTTATTTGGACTAATACAATGTTAATTGTAATAACTATAAATTATACCTAGACCCGATCAAACTTAGATTTAGGCTCGAACTCGAGTTTGATAAGTTTTTTCAAACCAACCAACCAAGAACAGTCCAGCAGACCAACCCAAAAACACTGACCAAAACATGTTTGACCAGTTGTCATGCCTACTCAAATCATTCCCTAAGAGATAAGCCAAGTAGATGGACCAATAGAATTTTAGTATTTTTAGGACTTAATTTGTGTATAAAGAAATCAAAACACTCATTTATCCCTAATGATGATAACATAGAACAATTACTTAAAAAGAGTTATAGCTCCAAACTACATCAAATCAAATTGTAGGTTCAACAAATCATAGCCTTATCACTAAGGCTCCAACACAGTTGAAAATTAGCTAGTTCCTGATTACATATATGATATGATGACGGAAAAAATACATGTACAAGATATACAAATGAGTAAATCCCTAATTTATCTTCATCCACTATAGTAATTAGAGAACAATGAATCCCAATTACATCAAACTATTAACTCAACTAAATAACACCAACAGAAAAATGAAGAACCATCTTTGTGGAACCAGCCTCTCAAGAGTTGCTCCAGAAATGGTAAAAATATGTATTTTAGATCCACAAGTATGGCTCCAAACTGAAAAGAGACTTGACTTGATATCTGAAAGGGGCAGCCAAAATACCCTCGTATACCTGCTAGTACTCTATCCTAACTAATCAAAATTTAATGTCCTAAAAATCTAGGATTTAATAAGGGGACTAAGTCCATCGCCTTCCCAACCAAGCTTGAGCATGTGATCGACTACTTTTAAGCTTAACTGCAGAACAATAATCAAAAGGAGTTCGGAGTAAGGTGCAGCTTTTTGTGATCAACCATTAGAATCACAATGGACACAGATGAACATTTCATTTCAATCCATTCGAAACCGAATTTGCCTACCCACCCACTTGAACCAATATTTATGATAAATAGTGTCCTTATCCAAATTTTGGAACAACATTGAGGTATGAACAGATAACAAATATTTAGATGCAAGGTATGTAATCAGGGTCAAATGCAGAACGTCTTTGTGAATGAGTAAGTATCTTTGAGAGATGAAGACGTCTCTGGATCAATACATCTATGAATTGAACAATACTCCTTTAATTAACAACATTCAAGGGGAAACATATTACTGTCTTGTAAAGTTTAAGACACTTTATCTCCAACCAAATTTTACACCTGGACCAGGAGCACATTGTAAATAATATCACACATCATTAAACTGGTTGACAACAAAAAAGAGTGGAAATCGAAGTTCAACTTACGGCAGGATCGGTGAAGATTATCAGTTGTTTATCCACAGTTGACACCAAAAGATTGGTATTATCATTGTTTAAAGCCAGAGCCGTAATATCCTGGCCTTCTCCAAGCTTCATAACGTGAAATACCTGTTTTATAGAGCATCAGTATTTTGTCAAACAAAAAACCACAAAAAGTGAGACATCAAATGCACCAAACTATGGAAAACAATTCTACAAGCGCACTAAAGAACAGTTACAATGGCAAGTTTAGATACCACATCTATGTGGCATCTCTATCGTAGCCAATTCAAGCAAGCCCTACCTCGTGTCAAATCTTATAGCACATACTTTAGACAGACCCTATTACCTAACATCAACATTTATATACAAAAGAGTAAATTAGGTGTGTGCTCACTACTGACATTCTTTTCTCATACCTCTAATGTATGCAGATTGAGGAAACAAAGTGAGGGCAAAGGGATATTTAGTCTGTTGTCTTCTCGACTATCCTCTGATTCGAGCTCCATTTCTCGACTCCCTGGCTTTATTAAACTCAAATCTCGCTTGTTATTAGTATTTCTTTCATTTCCCAACCCTGAGTTCATTCCAATCAAAGCACTATTCCCATCCACTGAAATTTCAATGCAACTCACAATTCCACTAAAAGGAAATTGGGCTTTGGCAATTGGTATCCCATTAACAGTAAAAGTACTTAGAGTATGGTGATCTTTGTTCCAAGTCATTACAACCCCCTCAGATGAAAGGCAAACAGCATCTGCCTGAACACCAATTAGCCTTCTAATCAAACGACCCCTTCTTACAGAATGCAATAGAACATCAGATAAGTGGGAAGAAGAGACGACAATTCCAAGATCCGAACTAACACAACAAGACAGTATAGAATGATGGTGGCCCCGAAGGACATGGATTGGACCCTCAATACGACGTTTCCTGTTTTTTTCTGAAAGGCTATTTACAAGAGAACTGCTGGTTGATGGGGATGTGCCAGTGGCTGTGGAAAGCTCCGACAGGCTGCTTGATCGCAAAACAATATCCCTGTTGATCTTCCACAGTAATACAGTAGTATCCCTAGATCCTGTAACAAGATAATTGCTATCTGGTGAAAGTGCCAGGCAAGTGACAGGAGCACAGTGCCCAAAGGCTGTTTCTAAGGTTTTTGCTCCATCCGATGACAACAATTTGATGCTGTTATCCACATGCCCACCTAGATAAGAGAGTAGATGTTTGATTATAGAGAGATAAAGGAGGACCACTTTCTGCAAATTAAAGAATGTTTGCCGAGTTAATATTCAAGAAAACAACTCACCAGTTATAATTTCTTTGTCATGTGTTATGGAAACCACAGCTGTGCTTCTGATTCCAGAAGCAGCAAATGCTTGTGCCCGAGGAAAATGCCATTCCTCAGCACCGGATCCAGCAGGCCCTTTGAACATGCGCATGAATGTTCCACCAGTAGAACTTGATATAGGTTTTCCATGTTGGAAGAGGAAGGGTGTACCCTGGCCATCAGGGGTGTTGGGTTGCCACTTGTGCTGTACAACATGTGCAGCTGGTGCATTTACATCAACAATTGTTATAGTATCTGAAGATGCATGAATTGCTGCCGCAGGTAGATTGCAACGTTCAGGGGCTGAAACAGCATATGGCTTGACTTCTTTAGGGTTCCGAAAGATGGTCTGAAGTGAAAATTGGAATCAAAACACCAGGCATTACAGTGAAACAACAAGCTGTAACCTTGCTACTAAATCGGCATGAATGTGAAGCAGTACTCCTAAAGAATATATGGGAAAATAGCATGATTGTGAATTACAATATACATCTGGTATAAGAGGGTTAGACTTTTATCCTAATGTCACAATGCCTCCGGACAGAACTTAAGTGCCACTGCCTACCTGGCACATTGAATAATTATTATCCAGAAGCCACCCCGTGTCAGGACTTAAACAATTTACCTAACCTTTCATTATCAAGCAGGATCAGCTGGCAAGTAGGACATCAAGGTTCTACTTTACTCATTAGGTTTAGAAAGTCCAAAAGAAGTAGATATCAACGAATAATCTCCGCTCTCATGACAGATATTATATTAATGATCAATGGTACCAAAGAAATCTTCAGCACATGTCACTTATATCATAGTACCACGAGAATTCAACCATTATGATCTCAACTAGTAAAAAGTAGCATTCATAGCAAATGGCTGAAATGTAAGAATTTGCACTTATAATATTTTGCCAAAAGAAGACCTGCAAATGAAGAACATCTGCTAATGGCATCTTTTTCTGATGAGGAACGGTCAAGAGTTGTGAAGGAGTTTGTCCAAAGTAAGCAATTTGGTCTTGCGTTGCTCGCTGTTGTACCTGTTTGACGATGCGAAAAGTTAAACAAAATCGAAGAAAAATTCAGCTTTAAGAGCTGTTGTAGAATAGCAAAGAGACTCACTGGGTCTGGGATCTTGTCAATATCAACAGTCCCTTCATAAGTGATGTAAAAGAAAACATTGTTGGCCAGTATAGCTTCTTTTCCACGTTGTTTATAGCTGCATTTCAATTAATTAAACGATTTTACATAGGAAAGGCACAATTAATCCAGAAGAGAAGGTCATTTATTCAGATGCTGCCCTTAATTCCTATAACAAAGCAATAATAGACAAAAGCAGAAGCTTACGCAACAATTGAACATACAAGGAACGTACCCAAATATGAGATCAATCCATTCATGCAGATGAGCAGAAACATATTCACTCTCAAGAGCATTTCTGTGCTTATGAATGAAATCAACTGGACTTTGAGCCCAAGGAGGAAGTTTGACAGAATCTGTAAGAACGAACATTTATCAATCAGCAACTCAGCATCATTTTACCAACTATTCACATTTAATAATTTGAAACACATACCAAGCCTTCCTCCTAACTGTGTTGTACCAAAGTCGATCAGATTTTCATTGGTTAAGATCTCTGGAAGGTAAAAGAGCTCAGGAACCTAAGAACGCCCCCATCAAAAAGAAACGAAAAGGAAAATGAAAAGAACAAGATGAGAAAAGAAGAAACCTTCTATAAACTGATTAGCAGGCAATGTTAAAATGCAAAAATAATGAAAGAATTATTAGAAAATGGAACAAACAGTCATCCCTGCATAAACCATATCTATGCCTTTATTATAAGAACTCATACCAATTCCTTCACATCACTCATGTCCTCCAGTACCCCATTCCAAGTAGCAGCAATATCTGAGAACATTCTGTCTGCATGATCAAATTTCCCACCTTGAAGTTGAATTTGAAGAGTTGTAAATGGCTCAACTCTAACAAGATAATACAAAACCTGCCATAGAAACAAAACAGTCATATGTTAACGGAATCGTCTATTTTATATGATATTACCAACAAAGCCCACCAGACTCAATCTTGTACCCATAAAGCAGGGCACATTAATAAAATCTTCAAAAATTAGAGAGAGAAACAACTAGATCATTCAAATGAGAAAGAGTGCATTCTTTATCTATGATCTTTCTTCTATTATTAAATTGGCAATGAAAGTTCAGGCTGTATACTCTTTTAAGCATGAAAAGGAAGGGGTGAGGTGGAGATGAGAAGAATACAGGATTAGTCAGAGCCATCAGCCATTAAGTAACAGCTAAGTAAACAATTCCAGGAAAACTGAGCCATGGGTAGGATGATTTGGTGCAAACCAACTATTTGTACGATACATTTTTAAACTTCAGTTTAGAATATCCTTGAAAATTTTAAAACATTCAAAGTCACGTGTAATCAAATTTTAACCTTATCCATGCTGAATTGTTTCATGCCATCTGAAATGCAAACTCAGTTTTGCTCAAACAAAGAATAGCAACAACACCAAGACATGCATAAAATTTACCTAATGAGTAGGCTATTAGCTGTTATGCAATGATACAAGGCACCAGCTGTAAAAAGTACAAGAAGCAACATACCGTCCCAGCACTTGAGTAATGCGAACCATAGTGGAACTTTGGAATGACAGGATCATCAAAACTATAATATCTCTCTTGGAGCTTCTTTAGCCGATCAGGATTCAATGCACCAACAGGCTGCAAGTATCATTTCACATTATAGTAAAAGTAGATTTTACTCCAAAATGATAGAAACCAAAACTCAAGACATGCCACCTTTGATAAATCACGATAAGAAGAAGGATCGGCAAGATCTAGACTCTTAGAACTGTAATCTGAAATGATCCATGGAAAAACTGGATACTGCAACAAAACAAACTAAATTAGAATAATATGTACAGAATTACTACACAGGAAGTAGTTACTCATGAAGCCAACCTGAGTGATATCGTTATAGCTACGCCCAGACAGGGTATTAAGCTGCATTAGATATTCAAAATTACTAATCTGCATTTAAGTAAGAATTTAGTCAGCGTTGCAACCTTTGGAGGAGCAAATTAGAAAATTGTAAGCACTATTCCAGATACACAGAAATTTATTATCCATCCTTCACTTTATACCTCCCACCTAGCCCAACGTTCCGTAAGTTGAGTTCTTTTCAGAAGTTGTTCAGGTCTCTACAACAGAAAAAAATTGATATAACAACAGAAAGAACCGTGATTAGAAATTTTCAAACCACATTATGCAAGTGCTTATATGAGGAGACATGTACAAGTCGGGGAAAATTGAAAACCTGAGTTGCTAAATAAATGTTGTTCAAATGAGGAGGATGTAATTGGGCAATAGCTCGATAAGCATTTTTTCGCCCCTCTGTACTCTGGGAAGAACGAAAAATAAATCAACAATTTAATCAGACAACAAGGTACAAGATGGGACTTCTACTAAGGAAGAGTAAAGTAATACATATGAATTTTACAGATGAAGTACCCCAAAGTCAAAAAAGAAATTTGATCGGTCCACCATAAAGAGTTCAAGAGCACTTCTTCTAAGGAGATATCTGCATTAGAGAGGACTACAATGAGTTAAGAATCAGAAAGAAACAGAGAAATATCAAATATTGGAATTCTATCAAGCAGCTATAGTAACCCAAATAATCATAAGAAATGGTAAAATTTATCTAGCATGAAGCAACATTTTCTACATAAAAAGGCCTTCTATAAGAAAGAAGAGCATGATACATTTTTCATAAATGAGCACATTGAGAAATAACCATCCATAATAAGGTGTTATTCCAAGCTGTCAACAAAAGGGATAAGCTACAAACAAAAAAGGATTGCAAAAGCCTCTACTAGTTAAAATATGATGCTAGGCATCGCAGGAGCATCTAGAATCATATGAAACCCATGTGCAGGTGTGCAGGTGTGAGGATGTTGGGTAGCAAAGATATAACCACTCTTCGTAATCAATTTTAATCAAGTACATCATTTGAATAAAGGTAAGTCAACTGAATAAAAAGGAAGAGCACAAAATTAGTTATTACTCTGTTCCCTCAGTATCATTCAATATTCAAAGTTATCAGCCCACTGGAATAGAACTCTACCATATCAAATGAAGTAAATATTTGTAAATTTGTTAAGGATATCAAATGAAGTAAATATTTGTAAAATTGTTAAGGAACTCAAATAGTTCAAACCAATAAATATGCTGCTTCAATGGAACTTGTGAAAGCTACGAAGGTTCACCTTCGGCTATAAATCTGATGAAGGGCAGAAATCAACCAGCTGCGGTCCTTTTGTTGGCCTTTTGATTCAGAAGATTCCGTTCCATCCATGGAATTGATATCAGTGGTATCAACTATAAAATTAATTCTCCTACTTGTAACCTAAAAGACATAAAAGACGATAAGATATCAAAACTAGATCCAATTACAATCACAGTCTAAGAAAAATAGCATCAGTTTCTAGTATTCTTCATACATAAACAGGCAACAGTAAAGTTAGTTTACATCCTACTTCTGGTGACAAAAAGGTAATCTTTTTTCTCCCTCTATTTTCTGAAAAGCGGGAGACAATCAAATGAATGTGCTGCACTTTAACGCATAACTATTGGAAGAAGATCCTCATACCACAATATATAGGATATCTAAGCCAAATTCCCAGTACACAGTCTACTTTAACCCATTCAGCACTGCAGTCAATGGACAAGCATCTTACTTTCTAATTCATCCACCACAGGTTGAACTCAAATGTCAACAAATACTAACCGTATCAGTCACTGCTAGATGCTTCAGAACACTTATTACCAACAGTTCTTACAGACAAGTTTTAAAGTCTGACAGTATGTTAGTGACAGCATCAAATATTTTATAAACAATCCTTCATGGATGGTTGTCTTTTCTGGACAAATTTAACATCCGAGTTCTCACTGATCTATGCCATGTTTTCGCAAGTTCTATTTAATGTGTTCTTCAATTTTAAGCGTAAAAGATGGAATATGTATGCACAAAAAGGATCAGCCTTGGAGATTGTTACTATAAATAGTACAATGCCAGAAAGGCTGATAATTGCTTGTAAATCTTACTTGAAAGGTTCCTCTTATAACCCTCAGTGGTCGAACCATAGATGAAGGAAGCTCCAGAACAATTCTTTCATCAAATTCACTAGGGATATATCCTGGTGCAACTGGTGATGGTGTTTCTAAATCCTTGTCAGCAGGAAGTTGAGTATCACCTGACTCTGATGGCTGCAAGTTTTGGTCAGTCATTCCAGATGATCTTGGCTGGCTATCCCCATTATTTTGTACATCATAGGTTCTAGAAACCAAATTATCAAGCTCCCCATGTTCATCATCTTCATTGAGTTCATCCATTGAGATTACTTCAGCTGCCAGAACTGGCACATTCCCTTGATTAGGGTGGCTTTCAACTTGATCATCATAATTGGCAGCAGCACCACAATGATCTGACCCTCTGTAGTTCCTCTTCAAGCATCTTCTCATCCTTGAAGAACTCTCCATAAGGTCTAGCTTCCAGAAAACCTGCTCAAACAAAGGTGACGACATTTCTTAAAACAAATTTCTGAAGAATAATGAATAAGATATATTGCAAAAGGAACAGATTGATCTATCAAGATTTTACATATCAATATATAGGAACAGGGAGATTAATGGAGTAGAATTGCAAGCATCTCAAAACATACACGCTCCGGACTACAAAATTTATCTCCAAATGGCGCAAAAAGACTTTGCATCTCAGCCAAGCAATGGACAAGCTTGCACCATGCACGAATTCCACGAGAAAAACGATGCCTAGCTATAACATGAACTTGAGCACGCCTGTCAACCTAAAGAAAAAAAGGAGATAAGCTATGTTTTTGTGCTATCTTGTTATGTTATAGTAAGGTGATTTAAGTAGTCTCAAACCTCTGAACGCTGCATGTTTCTTGCTAATGCAAAACTTGCAACCAGAATTGCAATAAATTTATAGGATAGGGCATTGAAATCTTTCCCATAGACTGATCTTGTGTCAACTGGCTGCAAACATTCCATCCAGGCAACTCCCATGGCCTCAGCTGTATTCCATCTCCTCACCCGCTCCATGTCGCTAGCATTCCTTCGCTGGGCAGATGTTGCCATTGCAACTGCACTAAGGCCCCTTCCAGAACCAATCTTAGCATTACGTTCAAGATCACGTGCAGCAGCCAATGCAGCAGCTTTTGCGGCAGCTTTATCCTTAGGAATAGCTGGGGCTTTGTTAGGCACCTCCTGGGGTTTGTGAAAGCTTGAAAATGTGTGCAATCTAGTTGATTTCCTCTCAAGCAAGGAAGAGTCACGCTTGAGCTGTGCATGTGCAGCAGGAGCTGTGGTTTCTGCACCCGAGGCACCAGCAGCAATCATTGCCAGAGCCATTGCAGCTGGTGGAGATGCAAAAGCAGCTGCCCAAGCAGGAGAGATCATTGAGATAGCTGCCTGAAGGAAACATGAATGAAAAGCATTAAAGGCTTGCCGATGCTCCATGATTGAACAACTTAAACCAACGCAGGAACTTGTTGACATAATTTGTCAGCATACTGCTCTGAGTATCACAAGAAAAGACACATGTAACAAATGCAAAGGGCTAATGGAAATAGATCAGGAAAAGCAGCACCATGTTCGATGATTCTTGGTAGCACTCACGTACAGATTCTCCATTCTATGTCGAATTTGGGGAGGCAATCAAAATAAAGATCACAGCAGAGAGCCCAGAAGGCAAAAGCTTAACAGTTAGAGCCTCTCTAAGCATGTATCTGGAATATTCACTTCTGTGAATTCCTCAGTTTTACGTCTCCCTAACTTTTTTCCATCTTCAACGACCACATGAATCATGTAAACATCCCTAAAATATTAATAGCCCATTTTCTTCTTCCATATGGAAAATATAATTCACCACAAAAGGTTTATTCTGTCACTCTGGAGTACATTATTTATATAATGGTAAATCAAAGCTTCTAAATATTTTCACAGAAATATTTAATAGCACAAAGCACAACTGTCTGTTTGGGAATTTTCAGCCCAAATACGGAGGCCACAATATCATTTACAAGCAATAGAAACCCTTCAGCAAAGTGTGTTAAACGTCGCAAACAAATATGTCGAAAAGAAAACTTAACCAAAATTTATTTGCAAACAACATAGTTAAATATAAGCAAGCATTGGTACAAGTAATTTGTTTGCCAACAACTCCCTCAGTGGTGATTGCATGGGAGAAGGGAGTTAGAAGTAAGGTCATAAGATAAGGTGTAGAGTAAGAAGATAACAAAACCTCCAGAGGAAGTGCATCAGCAGCTAAAGCGCGATCATCAACAGCAAGAGGATTTGATCCATCAGTAGTAGCAAGTTCATGAATTCCAGCAAGAATTGGTCGCCACCTCCGAAGCATTGCAACAAATGGTGGTAAAATAGACTCAAGATATTGCCGTCGTAGAGGTTTTCTGTCTCTGCCAACCGCATGCCAGATCTGCAGCATACATTTCAGACTAAAGTAATATAAAAACATTCTGAAAGTACCAAGAAAAAAGAACCATGTCCATATGCAGGAAGCAGGTGACAGAGCAGTGATAGGAAAAAAAAAACTTTTTGATAAGATCTCAAAATCAAATTATTGAGAAAAAATATACTTGAGCTAAGAATTTAAGTATAGTGAAGCAGACATGCAGAACTAACCTCAGAATAAAGAACACAAGATGCAACCAACACCCTCTGTCTCTTTGAATCAGAAATCGCCATGTTAAGAATAGGTGAAAGTACACTGAAAAAAGTAATGTGAAATAGTTTAACTATCATGTATTGATAAAAAACAATGTAAAAACAACCAGAAAGAAATTCCGAATGCTGTGATCTCACTATGTACAAGAATTTATTGGAGTGCAGCGTAATATCCCGAACATGCAGTATGAGAACGACCATAAATCCAAGTATATTGAGGAAGGGGGTTAAATCACAACAGAGAGCATAAAATTTTTTTCTGTCACATCATATGCAGGAACATGGTTTCCCCTGACTACCTTTCCTCACCCATGTAGGCTTTTGAAATTGCGACAAAATATGTAGAACGAATTACTGAATGAAAATGAAAGAAAAAATCTTGAGATGTACAAGATATAATCTGGTGATGTTTATAATTTTGATAAACAAAGAGTGGAAATTTTTAGGGTTATGATTTTTTTGACAGAAAAGAAGAGGGCTAAAACCCGAGGTTTGGGCCTGGGCTTTTTTTGACAAGACTACCCAAAGGCATCAAAAAGTGAGCATATGGCATTCCAAGACTAGACCTACAATTAAGGATGCCAAAAATCACTAAGCTAATTAATCCTTATGCCAGTATAATGAAGTTCTCTTACCTAAAAAGAAGCTCCAGGAATAAGTTCTGTAGATAATGTCGTAATAATAGATAGTCCCTTAATTAAGGGATTATTCTTAGAGATTATCCTTAACTGTAATATCTAGCTATATTAGGGATATTTCCAAATAGGGAGTCTTCCTAAATTAGGAGACTACCAAAACTATGTAACCTAGCTCTATATAAGAACCTATGACTGCAGCATAGAGATATAACTTTCAATATATATCAAAGTTGTTAAATTGTATCAAAGCCTCACGCTCTTCCATGAATTACAAGGCTGCAATGGTGGGGTCTCGATCTTCATCCCGAGAGACCACCAGCAGCTCTACCCCTTTCTCTGGATTAGGAAATCAACCTGATTTAGTTAGCATACAACCAGAAAATTCCCTACAAATTTCAATCCAGAAGCTGAATGGAAGAAACTACCTATAATGGTCCCAATCAGCCCGTCTCGTACATAACAACAGCAATCCAAATTCCAAGGTCGGAAGACCCTAATTTCGACCAATGGTGCTTGGAGAATGCCATGGTTACAGCCTGGCTCATCAATTCCATGGAACCAAAGGCAGGAAGACCCTTTATTTTCCTCCCAACAGCCAAAGATGTATGGGAAGCAGTCAAAGAAACATACTCAGACCTGTAAAACTATGCTCAACTGTTTGAACTCAATTCAAAAATATGGAAGATGCATCAGGGTGAACAAGATGTGACTACATATTATAATGAGATGACTATAATATGGCAGGAATTGGATCTATTTGAGGAAACAAAGTGGAAAGATCCAGAAGATGCAGCCCAATATAGAGAGAAAGTTGACAGGGGACAAGTGTTTGTTTTTCTTGCAGGCTTGAAGGCAGAATTGGATGAAGTCAGGGGATGGATTTTGGGGCGAAGGCCACTACCCTCCACCGAGAAGTGTTCTCTGAAGTCAGAAGAGAGGAAGCTAGGAAGAGTGTCATGTTGGGAAAAAATGACACTATGGACTTCCAGAACGAAGGTTCAGCATTTGTCTCAAAGAATAGTGACAGTGAGGGTGAGAAAGGTAAAAACAAGCAAAAAACTTGGTGTGATTTTTGCAAAAAACCGTGGCATACAAAAAATACCTACTGGAAGATACATGGCAAACCAGCAAACTGGAAGAAAAAAACGGGCTAGTGGAGTAGGAGACGGGAAAGCTTTGCAAGCTGGAAACCAGTCCAATCATGGCCAGGATACCTCCAGCTCAACCAGGACCTTTCCTTTCACAAAGGAACAGCTTGATCATCTGTACACATTCCTTCCAGCTGAGAATAACCAAAAACCCTCTTGTTCTGTAGCCCAATCAGGTATAATCTTCCAAAAGCATTTGTTTGTTCTATACCTTCATACTCTTGGATAGTTGACTATAGAGCCACCGATCACATGACTGGTAGCTCCAAATTTTTTTCCTCTTACTCACCGTTTGCAGGGAACCAGAAAATAAGAATTGCAGATGGTTCCCTAGCTTCAGTAGCAAGAAAAGGGACAGTCCCTATTTCAGACACCTTAACACTAAAAAGTGTTCTTCACATTCCCAATCTTTCCTATAATCTTGTTTCTGTTAGCAAGCTAACTAAAGATATGAATTGCAAAGCTAATTTTTGGTCAACTCATTGTATGTTTCAGGATTTGGAATCGGAGAGGATGATTGGAGTTCCTAAGGTTATTGGAGACTTATATATCTTGTAAGAAGGCAAGAAACATGAAGAAGGTGGCTGTCACATTACTATTAGCAAGGAGGAAGAAATAATGATGTGGCATTATAGGTTAGGACATCCTAGTTTACTATACCTGAAGTATGCATTACCTCATTTATCTATCAATAAAAGTGCTAGCTTTCAATGTGAATGTTGTGGATTAGCTAAACTTCACAGAAGTCATTACCCCATTCAAAATAGCTGATGTTCGGAGCCATTGATGTTAATACACAGTGATTTATGGGGTCCCTCTAGAATTCAAATACCTAATGGAAAACGGTGGTTCCTCACTTTCATTGATGATTGTTCTAGGGGTCACATGGGTGTTTCTTTTGGGAGATAAATCGGATGTTTATGCAACAGTAGTGTCCTTCTATAACATGGTTAAAACTCAATTTCAAAAGGAGATTAGAATGTTAAGAAGTGATAATGGAAAGAAGTATGTGAACTTGGACTTAAAAAATTTCCTAGATAGCAAAGGGATTATCCAGCAAACCTCCTGCAATTACACCCCACAACAAAATGGAATTTCTGAATGCAAAAACAGACATCTTTTAGAGGTAGCTAGAGCAATCAGCTTTCAAACACATGTCCCAAAATACCTATGGGGAGAAGCAGTTCTCACTGCCAATTTTT
>JANZXR010000009.1:25960169-25990252 GCA_027575705.1 Erythroxylum echinodendron | reverse complement strand
ATCATAATTACTGGGAATGATCTTGTGGAGATAGAGAAGTTACAAGCTCAGCTCGGGAAGGAATTTGAAGTAAAAAAACTTGGGGCGGCTTAAATATTTTCTTGGCATGGAAGTAGCTCGATCCAAGAAGGGAATTGTGGTGACTCAAAGAAAATACACTATGGATTTATTAAAAGAGAAAAGTTTGAGTGGTTGTAAACCCTATGATACACCAGTGGAACTAGGAAAGAAACTGGGCAAGCCCGAAAATGGTGCTCCAGTAAACAAGGAAAGGTACCAGAGGCTTGTTGGGAAACTAATTTACTTATCTCACACCTGAGATATAGCATTTGCAGTGAGCTTAGAAAGTCAATTTATGCACTCACCATATGAAGAACACTTGGAGGCTGTTATCAAAATTTTGAAATATCTAAAGGGATGTCCTAGTAAGGGATTGTTTTTTGAGAAGAAAGAAGAAAGAAGCATAGAAGTCTATACGGATGGAGACTATGCTCGCTCAATTACTGACAGAAGATCAACATCGGGCTACTGCACCTATCTATGGTGGAATATGGTAACATGGAGAAGCAAAAAGCAAAATGTAGTAGCTAGGAGTAGTGCAGAAGCTGAGTACAGGGCTATGACTCAAGGAGAGTGTGAATTCTTATGGCTCCGAAGAGTTATGACTGAGTTACTTTTGGAAGTTAAGCCTCCTATGAAGTTGTATTGTGACAATAAGGCAGCCATTAATATTGCACACAATCCAGTACTTCACGAAAGGACAAAACATATAGAGGTTGATAAGCACTTTATCAAGGAAAAAATGGAAGATGGAAGCATATGTATTCCATTTGTTCCTACTAAAGAACAGAGAGCAGATGTCTTCACAAGGGGGCTGTTCAGACAACCATTTGAAGAGCAAATTCGCAAGTTGGGCATGCTGGATATCTTTGCACCAACTTGAGAGGGAGTGTAGATAATGTCGTAATAATAGATAGTCCCTTAAGTAAGGGATTATTCTTAGAGATTATCCTTAGCTGTAATATCTAACTATATTAGGGATATTTCCAAGTAGGGAGTCTTCCTAAATTAGGAGACTACCAAAACTATATAACCTTGCTCTATATAAGAACCTATGACTGCAGCGTAGAGATATAACTTTCAATATATATCAAAGTTGTTACAAGTTCACATTTACCTCCACAGCAAGGCTGACCGAGGTTGTCTCATTGACATAAGAGCACTACTTTCGGTGGACCCAACGTTGCCTCCCTGCTGATGAAATCCATCTGATGTCCCATCCTCAACAGATACATTCCTCATAAGCATACCGGTTTCTCCATTGTCCTCCTCTCTCATTGACAGCAGCACCATGCGAAGCATGCACAAAAATGGCTGGTCGCTGTCCAACAACTGGTATAGTGCTGCCATCCCACCCATTCCAGTACCTGATCCTCCACCTATTCCAAGACCACCCCCAAGTCCAGAGTCATCTAATAATAAAGCTTGAAGCATTGATACAGACTTTTTAACCAACGGAAGTTCAATCCAGTTTCCATTTGCATCTTTTTCCAATGCAGACCTCCAAGATTCCCACCCACTGCCTCCACCACCAAATACAGCTGCTTTGGGAGGGAGCCCAACACCATACCATAGCCTGCTTCTGTATTTCCAGCCCTCAGACAAGTCCATAGCACAGCTCCCATATGATACAAAAGCACAAGAAACTGATTCATAAGGTTCAGCTGCTGCTGCTGCAGTGAGTCGTTCCATCACAGCCGCAGAGATCTGCCCACTAGCATCAGCCATAGAAGCAAGGACCTAAGACAATACTTGCATTAGTGCATAACTAGAAAAATTAAAACTCCGATGAAAAAGAACAGTATAGAAAAATATCTCTTAAGTAAATTCCATAAGTTAAACAACTTTCAGCATGAGAGTGTGCAGCAATAAAACAGAGTTGGCAAAATAGCATATACATACATCAAGAGGTAGCCCTCCAGAATCACCCGATCTGCGATCACCTAGAGTTTCAAATGAATCTCTACCAGCTGAAAAGCTTGAGCTATTGTTCAGTGGAGATACAAGAGAAAGAGGGGATGGAGAAGTATCAACACGTGATGCACAAGAGAGTTTGCTCTGCAATCGCAAATGATCTTCAACAAGCATCAAAATCACAATAGCATTTTCAACCAATGCCACAGAAAGCTGAGCAGCATTCTCCGCTTCTGCTCTGGCCTCTTTTGGCGATAAACCCTCAGCTGCAACACCAGCAGCTGCTGCAGCAATAACTTGCGTCTGCAGAGAAAGAAAATGAATTGGCTTGGGAATGTTGTAGTCCTCACAAACAACCAACAAAAGAACTCAAATTCAAACAAAATGAAAAAAATGCAAGAGTTTTTCTGCAAATATTAACACTGATGTCTACCCAAACGCATTTTTCTGTATAACAGCCCTGGATACTTTAGTCTGGCATCAAACTTAACAAAGATTTGAAGCTCAATATCCTCTTATCATGATTAACAACTTAGCAATATAAATTAACCTTAAACATTGTTGAGAAAGCAACAGATTCACAATTTACTAAGTTTAAACATCCACAATATGGACTTTGTGTCCAATGTTCAAAGTTGTTTTGAGGTTACACATGAAAGAGTAAATAAGAGTTGTATTTTCTAATTAAATTCATAAGTTTTTCCCCACTTCCCCCACCCCTTTGCAGAAAAATGGAACAGCAAGAAGCTGGAGGTCTGCAATCTACAACTTCCAGCCATTTTGTTATCGTGATATTGGTAGCAAGTAACCCAATCATAGATGAAGATTGTGGTGTCACAATGTTAGGCTTGTGCATTACATTACTGAAGTATATTGTCTCACACCAATACAATGCGCATGACCCAGCCGAAATGAATCAAAATGCAGAAAACTTCTAAATAGATATATTCTAAATAGATATAATAAACAGACTTCTGGATTTTCTCTTTGTTACCTGAAGCTGTAGTTCTCTAGCAGCAAAATCTAGTAAGCCACCCAAGAGCCTTCTTTTAAATATAGGCAGTGATTCTTCGCGTCTATTCAATCATAAAGAAGATTACCAGATTGAGTAATCAATTTGGTTTAACTCATCAAGATGAAAAGGAAAGGAATAATTGTTGCCCAAATTGTTAGATTTAACACTTAAACCAATTAAAACTCTAGACACAGAGAATAGAATTCATAAACTGCAATCATTAAATGCAAAACATTATTGAAAAAAACAAAATGCACTAATTTTCTGGTGGCTATCCAGGCAGGATCTTTACTCAGTATGCAGGGGCCACCATCAATGATATACTGATTCTTTCTTATGAGAAATAATCACATGAAAAAAAGTAAAAAGCAGAAGGTAAAACTAATCTTAATCAAAGAATAAAACTTCAACAACAAAAAAATATTTATTGTACTTTGGAACAACCAAAAGATCCAGTTATCAGCTTCTAATCTTGCAATTCTACACAGGCAAAGTAACTCATTTGATGGTAAGAAAACATCTGTTGTTCTGAATCAGTGTCAGTGCACCATAAGTCATTACATCATATTAAAAAATATATCTGTAAGGAAGCATCGTATGTGGTGCATATTCAAAACCTATAGAGAATTAGCTACATCAAAAACCATCCAAATGCAAGATCAATAGGCCACAGAAATTAATACTACCAGAGCACGAGTCAACAGCATGGCCAAGCAGCAACAGAATTCAAATGGGATCCAGATTAAAAATACCAGTTTCTAACAAGGATAAATAGAAAAATGAGAAGTTAACATAAACCAATCATAATATACGGCTATACCTGTGTCGCTGATCTCCTGTGCTTGACCCTCCAACAATAGATAGCCACTCTGCACAATGAATTGTAGCTTCAATATCCTGTAAAACAGAGGCAACAATAAATGAACTAGGAGCACTAAGGGGTCAAGATTCTCATAAGCACACACTACTACTTGTATTGGTGGAATGCAAGTGCGCAAATAACTTCGACTAACAAACACCAACAGGCTTCATGTTAATTTCTAACAAGTCATTCACAAATTAGGTCAAGTCCAGTAGGAAGACAAATTTTAACTGTTCACTCATGAGGTGCAAAGTTTGATGAACATAAAACACAATATCCTTGTCTCCATTCATGCACATTTTATTCATACATTACATCTAAATTCTATTCTGTCTCAAGTAGTGGAGCAATTCATGGTAGCAATAGAAATCTTACTCTTGCCACATTTTCAAGAAAAGAGGATGCCAAATCTTAGAGCACAAAGAACCACTAACAATAAGAACCATATTGTATATATAATATAAAATAGCATCAAAGGCACCAACTTCTAGCATTTCATAATTCAAAAGAGCAGCACAAAGGAATTTGTTATATATCTATATCTGAAAACTGTAAAGCAACTAATGGCAACAAAGCAGGCACATAATTTCAGATGGCTAAACACACAGGAAGGTATTTGTAAACCAAACAGCCAGGAAGCATATAATAGAAGGGATAAATTAAAATGGCTCATTCTAGACCTGCATGACATTCTTCCCTTAAACTTTTCAGAATTTCTGATTCTTAAATCTAACCCATAAAAACATAGATAAATATTCACCTTCCAACCATCCTTCTGGCGCATCGAATGCTCCAGCATTATAATCAGGAAGTTGTGTATGAGGTCCTCTATGTCCCCTAAGCTAGTCAAACTGGAACTTTTGGTTGCACCCATCTGCAAAACCAAGCAACAAAAACCTCAACTCGTAGATGTTTAATAAAATGTTACTGCCATAATGATAGTCAAATTTTAGCCGTTTGAAGATAAAACTGATTGGAATTACTTATATATGGATAGTGGTTACAAATCGCACCTCGTAATTAGAGATTAAGACCTCCAGTATCCACTCAGGCCATTCCTCCATTCCCGTCAGGCTACTTCTGTTTTCTGGATGACTGCAAGCCAAAAACAGAAGATCCTGAAATCATATAGAAAGAAGTGACTCAGAAAGTACAACCAAATATCAAGAACTGTGAGTAATGAGGAGTACAAATTAAATGAACAATTTTTGAAGATTAAATCAAGAGAAAGCAAGAAAGAGAGGTTGACTTCACTCTTGAAGATAGATGACTAAATGGTAAATAATATGAAGAGTACTACTCTAATTCTTGTCATCAATACCTTACAGAAGAAAGAATAAGCTAATTCACAAACTTCTTTTTCTAAAATGAATTAATGATCCACGTGAATCTTATACATCTTGTTAAAGACAATTGAGGCAAGTAATCGACTAATGATCAGTTCTATAAATGACAACACAGAGTGAATAGAATGATATTCGTCTAGCTGAGATTCTGCAAGCAAAATTCAAACAAGTACTAGCATCATCACTGCCAATTCCATGTTTCATAGGAAGTCAATCTGGTTAAAAGATTACACCACAAATGTCAGTTTTTGTTTAGAAAATGGATCTGTTGTTTCCAAATAAGAAAAAAGGACAAACATCCACGGACAGAAGCGGTTAAAGAGATGCATGAGTTACACTAAGCATAATAAAGGAGAAACATATATGTATTACCTGCAATGCTCGACTTTGCAAATCCCTAGATGCATAAGGCAGTGAACGCAATAAAACCAACAGAAGTTGTGAATGTTCAAAGCGGTGACCAGAATCATAGAAGTTCAACCCATCCTCTGTTGAAGAAGCATTGATCTGTAGAAAATATCAAGTTTCATGTATTGGACATCTATGAATTTCACCAGATACAACATATATTTATGAAGCCACAGACGGAATAATAAACCAATCCCCAAAATTTGTAAATATTGATAGTTCAAATGACCATTCAAACACCAACTTTGAATGTTCGGCATTGGATGACAGAATTATCCCTTTCAATTCAGTGGTGCTCAAAACAGAGCACATGTGGTGCTTGCAAGATGAATTATTCATGACATGAAGAACGAACTTCACTAAGGTCAGAAAATTCCAAATTTGAGGACAAATCAAAATTGAGATATACACCATGTATTGAGTTTTTAATGGGTCATACATTACGCACATACAGATTCTGAACAATTCAGCACCCACAGTCAACTGAAGAAAGAAGAATACCGAGGCTGCTAATAAAGCCGTGTAAACAGTGGTCGTCATAAGCCTGTTTGGCGCAGCCTGGAATGCCTTCTGCATTGCAAAGAGTAAAAGAGAAACTTTGTCATCAAACATTGTACTACCTTCTTGCAGCACTCCACTCAATAAGTTACTTGTCACGTCAGATGCCTGCAAACCAAATTTCAAATCCCCTGATGTTATCAGGGCACCTAACAGTCCGATTACAGCAACAACAATACCATCACTATTGTCAACATTGTAGACGTTGTTTCTTGCATTATCAGCACTAATTGAAAGACTAATCCCACCCAAATTCTTCATGAAGGTATTTTCAGAAACAGATGACAGCCTCTCAATGTTCAAGCCAGCATAAGTGGCTCCAATTCCACCGCTGCCATAAGATGGTTCATTTTGAAAATCTTTTTCATGTGAAGTAAAGTCTCTTTCATTCAAAGTTCCTGCTTCATCATTGCAACTTCTTTCAATAAGTTCACTAGCACCATCTTCTTCTGTTTCTTGAACTGCCAAAATACTGTCACTCTTTGTCACTTCTTGGATGTTATGGTCACCAGCTTTTGCTTCCCGCTGCAGCAGTACAAGAAGTGTTTCCAACCCACCGCAATTTATGAATGCCTCAGCAAATGTGTGAGCTCTGGTTGCATTTGGTTGTATAACCAGCCTGTAGATAAGATGCAATACCCTAGCAATCTGGATAGAAATTGCACTGAGTCAGTTTCATCAGATGAAGAAATGG
This sequence comes from Erythroxylum echinodendron, assembly GCA_027575705.1. Classification (NCBI taxonomy): domain Eukaryota; kingdom Viridiplantae; phylum Streptophyta; class Magnoliopsida; order Malpighiales; family Erythroxylaceae; genus Erythroxylum; species Erythroxylum echinodendron. Next base: position 25,983,395 of record JANZXR010000009.1, on the reverse strand, counting down.
TTCAGAAAACATCATAAGCCTATCCACATGGCCAAACTACAATATAATGCTTGTTATTCGTAACTGTGAAAGTAGAAAACATTAAACAAGCAGATCTCAAGGAAAATCCACCAGAAAAATGTTTTAAGTTAGATACTTGCACAATGAAGACTTTAAATGACATGATTTTATGTAACAGAGATGAAAAGAATTCCTCATAACATTCGGAAAAAAACACTTATTCAAGCACAAGAAAACAGTTGTAATGATTTCTATATAAAAATTGGATAGGTATCACGCATAGCTTAAGGGTGTAAAGCCTTTATCCCATACAGTTATACGTATGGTGCTCGTTAACTTCCAGATGCCCTCTAGTTCCCGCGTCAAAAAAAATTGCAGAGGGATCATATACGTTTACAAGCCATCTACTGGAACTTAACAATATAAAGATAAGCAGATATAACTATAAATCACCAGGAGGAAAATGAAGATAAATTACCAACTTAATATGATATTTTAGTTAGAACATGACAAGCAGAAACTTCAATAGATGTTCTAAATGACAAATTGGCAGACAACTATAACCACTGCATTTACCTGATTAGGTTGAGGGCAATCAACCATGAATCTTAGTAGACAGCGGAGGTCATCTGCAGCCATTGAAGGAGGTGCTGCAACTATTAGAAGTTCAATGATCACTAGAAGTTCATCAACCAAAGCATTTAATTCACCCACTGGACGTGCTGCCCCATTGAATGAGAATGTGTGCACGGAGTCCTTCTCAGCAACTGTCCAATAGCATCTTCTACAGCCGTCAAGAAGCATCTGAATAGCATTGGCATCTCTCATCACTGTTGACTCTGTGAAAACCATGTCTGCCAGGGATGAAAGAAGTTTCTTTTGCAGTCCATAGCTGCATAAACTCCATAGTTTCAGATCCAATAAGAGAGTACTGAATAGCTGCACCTTTAGAACATGATTATGCTTCTGAGATTGACACAATGAAACAACTGCTGCAACAAGCTCCTCATCTCCCACACCATTAAGCTTTCCAGCATCTGACAAAGACAGAGTTTGGAGAAGATAGTTTAATATTTTAGAAAGAATTTCAGGGCCTCTGCCACGGCACAACTCTTCATTGTTTCCAGGGTGCTGAATAGCTGTGGCAACGATTCGAAACACAGGGGCAGCCAGAGCAGCCGTTGCCAACGACAAAGGAAGATTTCCAATTTCGGGTTCCAGACTATCTTTATGCACATTGCTTACAACCATAGGAAGTAAAGACAAGGGACCACCGTAAGCCAAAGCCCATAAAGCCTCCACTGGCCGCATTCGCGTAGCAACATGGACTTGCCCAAGAACCTCAGCAGGTCGCCGAAGAATGCCTAAATCATCATATGGAGGGATCTTCAGAAATACATCCAAAAAATTTGAATTACTCGAGGGATTTAACACACCCATCAGACCAAAATTTTCCTATGAACTAGTCAAAGTTCAGTAGCATTACTAGTTTGTTTTATGTTTTTGAGAAAATGAAAGATTTTTAACAACACTTTGGTGATTCTCATGTCTCAAATCAACATCCAGTAACATAATTTAGAAAGAAGAAGGAACAGTTCAAATTGGGATTCAACTACACCTGAGAGAGCAGGCAGAGAAGGAGAGAAATAAGCATCTTTCTGGGCCACCCAATAATACAGAAACAATAGATAGAACCCTGAAATAAAGAGGAAGAAACTAAAAACAAAGACATGATTGCACACCTGTAGCACCAGAAGGGGAAGCATCTGGACAAAAGCGCCCACTAAGCAATGCTGGGTGATAGAGGAGATGAATGTAACCTCCAATTTCTGCATCCAAGAGGGAACTTTCTTCTGCTAAATTGCGAGCGTGATCATTTGTTGCTAACCAAGGAAGCCCTGCACCGTGACCAAAATTAGGCAGTGCATCCCCACCTTTAGATGCTAAACGAGCCATTCTTTCTGAGCCAATTGGCTCTTTAAATATATAAATAGGCCCCATCTCAGCAAACAAGGGACACTGACGACGACGACGTTGTAAGCCAGCCATAGTAGGGGGTGGATTTGTCCCAATGCAACAAAATGCAAGGGGCTTAGAGATCTTAGGGAACTCAAAAGGACGACTTTCATACAAGGATCCATCAATATACAACCTCAATTCACTCTCAGGTTTTCCAATGATACCTTGCTTGCAAATATGTTCTAAACCAATGAAGTACCAACATTGTGGCTTGAATGCATGAGTAAAATGCAAAGAAGCCTTCCTACCCTTTCCACTGCCGCTTTCAACAACCAAGAATTGTGCATGAAAGTATGCTTCTATTCCCTGATTATCAGCAGACAAGAAACTGAACAACCGTGGCATGTGGGCAGTGCCTTCGCCAGCAAGTGCACTGGCAGCTGCTGCTGCTGACATAGCAGATGTTTTCCCCGACTTAGCTGCAGCTGCAGCAGCAATGGCAGCTGCAGCAGTAGCTGTGTTCAATGTATCAGCAAAAGATTCAATGTAGATCCATGTAGCAAATGCATACCCACTTGTAAATGGCCACCGGCTCTCCCCAGGACCAAGTAAACCTGAGTTTTCACCATCAAACTCAAAAGTACATGCTGGTCCTTTTGACTCCTTTCCGCTGATTGCCTTCTCCAATGCAAGCATTAAGTAAGATGCCCATGAAGTTTGAAGCAACTTCCTGATGACTTGAAGCCATCTCCGCAAATCAATTACACTGAGTGAATGTCCTGCCAAGTATTGGATGCAGTGGCATAAGGGAGTTCCATCCCATCTCATATGCTCTGCTGCGCCAGTATCCTGAAGAAAGATCTTCTCTGCTGACCCCAAGAGAACTCCTAACAGACCTGCCATGAAGCACATTGCTCTATTTCTTGTGCAAGCTCGTAATATGACCAGAAGCCCTCTAGCCATTCTTGTCCTAGGAGACATAAAAACCTCACTATCACTTTGCCAAGGAAGCCAAGGAATAAGCTCTCCAGCTACAATGGCAGCCCGAGAGTTCAGCATGACACTAGGAGGGTTGCTATCCTCATCCTCGAAACTCTCAACCCCACCCATTGTGGCCAAGAGTGAATCAACAACAGAGTAAGCAATGCTCTCTGCTTCCTCCCCCAATCCAAAGCTCTCAACTCCACTCACAATGTTCTTCAACTTTTCCAAGCTTTCGGGCTTCCCCATAATAGCCGAATCCACTAGATGCAACAACTCTGGAGATACATTAGGCATCGCTGATTTTGGCTTAGCCTTTTGAGGTGAATCAACAAGGGAATATCCCATGTCTATAAAGTAGGCATTATCTAGACTAGTTGATGAATTTGATTGCTTAATTGTGTAACCATATTGGGCCTGGGGTCCAGGGCTTAATGTAGAACCATTATGTCGAACTACAGAGAATGAGGAAGGATCATCGTACTCAGAACTAAAACCTCCAGAAAAGTTCTGAGATGCTTCTCCAAATCCATCAGAAGAAGGACTCTGATAGTCCACATTTGACGATCGGCTTGACTCCATGTGATGGGATTGAAATTCAACAGTAGCCCTTTCATGATCTTTTAGTGACACTTGTTCAAATTGATCTTCTTCAGCAGCAGTGACCACAGAAACACAATCATCCTTCTGTGACTGTCCATTCCTATACTCTATGTCCACTTCACCATCACCATCATTATTCCTATCACCTGGATAAGAAGTTCCTATTTTATCTTCTACAACACTAACGACAATTTCATGGATACCTACTTCGTCCCTCTCTGAAATATTTCCAATGTCCTTCTTCTCTTCTTCGTCTTCCATCTTGTGACGTTGTGTAAAATCTAACACCTACTCATCCAAACTATTTATAACCAAAACACCTATCAATTGAAGTCCAAAAAATGAAACCAACCGTCAGTCTTGACCCTTCAACAAAGCAAAGAGAACACAACAGAAACGAAATGTGTCCATAACTAATAGAATGCCGTAAATCATACTAGCGGTGGCGAATTAAAGATTGTCAAGAAAGAAACTATGAAGGAAATTTATATTTGAAAAAAGAAATAGAGAAAGAACACCAAGATCACCTCATGAACAATTCGAAGCAATGTGGAACTTAATCTCTAGTAAACTTCGCTACAAGAAATTCAGTTTTCCGCACTACATATGACTAATATACTTTTCGTTCCTTTTGTGTCACCTTGAACTCGATCAAATGAAGTTTTAATTCAAGCAATGAAAAGGGTGCAATAAAATATGCGGATCTACCTTGTCAAGAACGTACATTCGATTCCAACGGATAGGAATCAGCCGATTATCCATATAATTCAGATTATCTGACCAAGATCCGCCTTATGAATGCAGCTGATCGAATAAACCACGCTACTAATACATAACAAACCGAAGAAAAAAATTACACAATCGGAAACCAATTACTCGGGGGAACCAGATCGGAATTAAATTATTATTGTTCTTGAAAACAACAGTATGAGACGGCAAAAAAAAAGGAAAAAAGAAAAAAAGAGAACAAAAGAAAAAATAAGTTCTGAGAACGGAGAAGAGAGGATCGGAGAGAGAGACGAAATGGAAGGCGAATAAGGCGCGAGAGTGGAGGTGGATTTACCAAAGTAAGAGGCCAAGGCTATTCCTCTCTCTCTTGGTTGCTCAGTCAAACACTACAATGGTACAATGCGCTAGTTAATAGTCAATACTTGGATACAAAAACAGAAAATCATCATCATCCCACCCGACCCAACTAATCTTTTATACAATGCCCATTTTCCTTCGCTTGAACGAAACGATAAATGGAAGATTATGATTGGAAGCGTTGAAATGAAGAACTTTGACGATATGACTCCGAGTTGCGATGAGAGCTCAAATTGAGGTCCTGATTCTTGAACTCTTCAACCTTTTGGGCTGAGAGATGGAAATCGGAGACGAGATTCTCGAGCCCGGGTTCATGAATAAGGGCTGAAGCATGAACCTTGATTCAAATTAGGGTTCTCGAATCAGTTAAGAGGCCCAACGTTGAATCATCAGGCCCAAGACAAACATAAACTATTTTTATTTACTTATTTTAAACGTGTAAATAAATGTCATTTTGAAGTTTATTTAAAAATATGAAATCCCATCTACCTCTTAGCTAAGAAGGTCAAATTTAGCCCGATTCGTCCCTATTTTGACCCAAGTTGACCAGGTCATGTGCTCGGCCTGTGACCCGACGATTATTTCAAAAATGTCGACTTCGTTTTGTCAAAAACGACATTACTTTTGATGTTTTTTCTAATATGGTGGGCTCGATTAGTCAACCCGTGGTCGGACTTGGACACATGCTGCTTTTGGCCCGACTCGGCTAACTCATTAGCATTCGTAATTTTAGTTCTTTTTCACACGTTGAGTTATCTTGTAGGATTCATACTAAATATTATTGTTGTTGTTTCACATATTGAGTTATTTTACGTTTTGGTGTGTAGCAACAAATTTACCAACTTAATTATTTTATGTTTTTTACTAGAACTTGATTATGTCACTCAAGAATCGTAACTTTATAATACAATTTTCAATTTATATAGATTTAGTAATTCACCAACTTAATTTTTACAATTTTTATTAAAATGTTTTATTTGATTTAAGAAGCATAACTTTATAATATAATTTTAAATATCTAGATATTTAATTGTTTATTATTAAAATGTTTAATTAAATTATTTTTAACTTTTAATACATTTAACTATAATTTGCATGTTATGTTGTAATCAACTTATTAAACATATTGTATCTAGTAGTTAATTACTGTCAAAAGTTAGGTTAACATTTTGTAGTGTTAACACAAAATTTTTTATTTATGTGGCATAAACGTTGGTTGCACTACATTTAGATCTATCAAAAACAGTCTTTTTATTATATAAGAGTAAGATTGTATAATATTAGACCTCTTTAAATCTCACATTTTAGCTAGAATCTCACTAAATATTTTTGTAGCATAAATGTTGGTTATTATATTTTTATTTTTTATCCACCTATTTACTATTATTTTAAAAAATGAATTTTTATTAATAACAGACGAAGCTATAGCTATATTAGTGTAAGATTTAGGCTTATAGCCTTAACTTAATTTACAAAAAGACTAAGTAATCTAAGAGGGTTGATACATTACATACAAACAGGCAAAAAGTACATCGAAGCTAAGCTATAGTTCCTATCGTCTCTTCGTTTCAGTTGAAAAAGTATGATGTGCATTTTTAGCATATATAGAAGCTTGGATCCAGCTAACAATTCTATCAAGAAGTTATTTGGGAGGGATAGAATACTTCAAAGTATAAATCTATAAAAAATTATACCCAAGCTATAAAAAATTATAAAAAATTCTTTAAGTGAAGAAGGTCAAAGTTGTGAATAAGAGGGCTAAACCCAAGCTAGTTGCCTTACTAGAGTCACGTAGCTTCTCCATTCTAAATTTGATGTTTAATACAAGGGTAGATAGTAGCCCTCATCTTCATCGTCTGGTCGAGAATCCATGGGCCATCTTTATCGTTTGCTTATTTGAAATGGTCAAATGTATGATGTGTGTCTTTTTAGCATATATAGAAGCTTGGATCCAACTAACAATTCTATCAACAAGTTGATATTTCCCTTCTTTCACATTTGTAACAGAGCAGAATGGAACGAAACGGTTTATAATATAATGGAATATAATATAGTGAAAAGTTATTTGGGAAGGATGGAATGGTTCATAATGTAATGTAATAAAATATTTTTTGGAATATGGATAAAATGGAATGAAATACCTCTAATATTAAAATGATTATTGCAAAAAATTAACACTATAATTTTAAAACAGAAATCATGTCCGGTTAAAAAATCACAGTTGTGACTTGAATTAAAAAGTCACGGTTATCACTTGTTCAAGTCACAACCGTGTTTTTTATATAATTTATGTTTTAAAATAATTTTATTATTAATTATATACAATTTATTATTAATTATATAAAAATATTATTAATTATTTAATAAATCTTATTATACTATATGTGATTTATATTTAAAATTTATTTATTTATATCTTTATTTATATAAAAATATATACAAACAATCAAAAAATAAATTTTTATATATTTTATAATTTCATAATAAAAATTTTATTTTTTATTTTATTATTAATTTATTATTGATAATATAAACATATTATTATTCGGAAATGGACAAATAATATAAAAATATTATTAATTATATACAATTTATTAGTAATAATATAAAAATATTATTATTAGGGTAAGCAGAAATAATATAACAATATTATTAATTATATACAATTTTTGTGGACCGTAATAAATGAGTATGAGAAAAAGGGGGTTAAGGTTACAAGAAATAATAGATATTAAGAAAAATTATTGAGGATATATTAAGTAGTATGTATTTATTAGTTTAAGTTCCATCCTAAACTCTCGAATCGGAAGTTTTTTATTTTCACTGTTTATGATAGAATGCAACGTAGCATGAAACTTTTCGCATCCATCATATTCTGTTCCATTTCATTATAAAACTCTCAACCAAATGATAAAAGTATGTTATTCCATCTCGTTCTATTCTCAACCTCTCAACTAAACAGAGCTTAAATATATTTCTCACCTTTCAAATGGTGTAGAAAGTGGCATTAAAAGTTGCCTTATAAACAGTTGCATTAATTAGTTGTCCTTGAATTGGATTTTCGAGTAATGCATTCCCAAGTTGATTCCCACTCATATCTACTATTAGTTCTTGATAACATACGTAAAATCTTCAACCGCTCAACCAAACAGAGCTTAAAGATGTTTCTCTGCTTTCAGACCGTGTAGAATTGCCTTATAAAGAGTTGCATTAGTTGTCCTAAGATTGGATTTTCTGAGTAACCCATTCGAAAGTTGATTCCCACTCATATTTGTGATTAGTACATGATAGGATACGCAAAATTTTGCTCCAGATTGCTTGGAGTATCTTCGATGAAAGAAAAGATGATCTTTGTTCTTCCTCTACCACTTTACATAGATTACAATTATCATCTTCATTTCCTTATCATTGTCTTTTGGTTTTGAGTTTATTTTTAATTGCAAACAAGGTGATAAATGAGGCTTTAGGAATCAAAGTATGACTCCATAAAAAATTATACCCCATGACTTCAATAGAATTGAAGGAGAACAACTAATAACAAAACTTGTTAGAATATGCACCATTCATATTAAGAGTCTAAGTAATAGTATCTGCACTCCTTACATCATTCAGTCGAGGTAAGTGTGCAAGTAAAGAGTTGAAGCTTATGAAATTATCCGTCCATTCTCTATTGCAAATCTAAGGAAGAAACTTTAAGAAAAAGTGGCGGTCAATTCCTTAAGTGAAGAAGCTCAAAGTTGTGAATAAGAGGGCTAAACCCAAGCTAGTTACTTTACTAGAGCCACGAGGCTTCTCCATTCTAAATTTGATGTTTAATACAAGGGTAGATAGTAGCTCTCGTCTTCACCGTCTGGTCGAGGATCCATGAGCCATCTTTATCGTTTGCTTATTTGAATTGGTCAAATGTAAATCTAAACGTCGACTTCAATTCAATTTTTAGGTCTGAAACCTTAAATTTATGAATTATGATTAAAGCTATAATGTACTTATTTTACCTTTAAATTTATATATATTTTAAAACACATTTAAATATATGGAAAGATTGGTCAAACTTTGTTAAAATTGTTATGTTTTTAATTCAATTTTTATATTATTCCCGATAGTTTACTGTAAATAGGAGGCTATTTATCATCTTATTAATTCGAAAAATGACAAGTCAAGAGAGGAGATGTATTATACATGCAAATCAATTAAATTGATTTGTGCATAGTTTATAAGTGACTATGTATATTAAATAATTTACTTGATATGCATTTAAAAATTAATTATTAAATTTGATGACGTTAAAACGAATTAGATTTTGAAATAACAATTATAGATGACAAAAGCGTATAAACTTGACTTGATCTAAGATTAATAAGATTGGTTTATATTGATCAAATTTTTTGCTCGGTTTATATTGATCAAATTTTTTGCTCGATTTAAGTTTTGTTTTATAAATTTTTAAAATTTTGATTAAATTTAGACTCTTTTTTAAGTAATAAACCGAATTTGAGATTAGAATTTTTTTCCAATTTAAAATCGTACTAAAAAATGTACTTTACAACTCGTTTTTTTATATAATAATAAATAATTATTTTCAAATTTGTCAAATTTAGATCAGATTTTGAGTTCAAATCTAAGTGCATATGGCTTATCTAATTCTTAAGATTGAACCAAATATTTTGAACTTGATCGAATTATATGACCAAATTTAAGTAAGGTAAAACAAGTTTGGACCGACCTTGAATCATCCAGGGTCCAAAGCTCCACCTGTTGCTATCTCCAACGGGAACACACCGTTAAGATTCATGCCATACTCACATATTCCTTCTTAGTCTGTTCCAGTACAAAGACACCTAGACCCGTGATCCCTAACGTGATTAAGAGATCTCGTGTACATGCAGTGTAAATTGTCAAGAGGGTACAAGACAACCATCCTTTGGACACATTGCCTCTCTGGTGTACACACAACTGTCCCGTCAAGTGGGTCTACATATTCAAACACTTGTTTTTTAATGATAATTATAATATTAAACTAAAAATATTATACTGACTTCCAACTTGTAATAAAAAAAATTTAACATTAAATATGCTATTGGATGATCCGGCGAATTATGACAAGTTTATATATTTATTATATGACGATCTCACAAGATTAGGAATGACTTTGAATTCGATTCTAAGGTCACGGATTAGGCTCAAATTGATTAGGCCTCGAATTGGATCTCAAGCCTAATCTCTTAAAAAATGGATCTCGGGTTGACATTTAACTTAAGTTGCTCATGTTCTTCCCGACCCAAAGTTTAATAATTACAAGAAAAATCAAACTCAAGCTTGATCTTGATGGGCTCGAGTGCCCCATCATAAAGGCGGACCTTACTTATTATCATCTTTACGTAAGATACTAATATAAAAAAATTACTATTTAGTAAATTAAAAATATATTAATATTTATGAAATTTCTAAAATTAAATTAGTGCTAATATAGTTTATTATAAAATAGTAGTCATTTAATAAATATATAAAGTAGACGTAATTAGATATACATAAATTTTATTATTTTAGATTAAAAATAAAATATTTAATATAATAAAATTAATTTAAGTACAAAATTACTTTTATAATTAACCCTTTTATTTACTACTAATTCTAATTGTTTAATTTCCAAGGTCAAGATTGGACCTGAATTTAGCATAAACAAATGCTCAAGGCACATTCTTTCAGATCACGGGTCTCGGAAGTTATGTTGAAGAAAACAACTCTCCCGACAAGCGTGGTATCGAGAGAGAGTGGGACTCACATGATCTCCGGTCTTTTTCTCTACCACTGGTTCACCGACCCTTTTGTGCAGTGAAAAATAAAAGCCTATCTTGTTTTACTTGTACCCTCTATACCATTTCGAGTCAAGATTCTCCCTACGAAGCCTACTAATAAGTCAAAATCCCAACCTACCATATTTACTCTTCTACCCCTTTCAAACCGAATATTCTACCTAAAACTAAGGAATAAAATTTAATTTTATTGAAATTTGATAATTTTTTAAAATCTCAACTAATCATGAGAAATTATTTAAACAAACTGAAATTAACACATCAAAGTGTATTTTAACTCGATGGGGTGAAATTAACACATTAAATTGTATTTTAACTAAGTGAGGTGAAATCAACTAATACACTTTAATGTTTTAATTTCAGATGATTTACATCAACAATATCATTTTGTTTAGAATAATTAAATTTCAGATAGCCTTAAATTTGGACAATTTAGGCTTGAATTCAATTAAAAAAATTATTATTTTACACTTTTGATTTTTAAAAATTAGCAAAATTGGCCCATAGATCGACTCATTATCATTCTTAGTTTATCATTCTTAGTTTTGAGTGTGACTGGACAAGACAATTTGAGTTTGAAGCTTTAAAAAATTTGAACACGAGTCAAAACTCGATTAAAAGAGGTTTAAAGTTTAAAAGATTCAACTATTATTAGATCGTTATAAAATCGGCTAAAGATTAAATAAAATTTAAAATTTGAAACATAAAATATGATTGAAAGAAATCATTTTTATGTATTTAAGAATGTGAAGTTTAATAAAAAAGGTAATATTAAATGAAAATTAATTAATTAATTTTTATTTATAAAAATTGTTAATTTACAAATTTTGATTAATTTTTAACAAGAAAAATTATTAAAATAAATTAATATAAGTTAAAAAGTTAAAAATTAAATTGAAAAATTAGACAATTTAAATTTCTAAAATTAAATTAGCTCAGCTGGTTGGATTTTTAAAATATAAAAAATAGTTCTCTTGTTCAGTGGCATATTTGTCATCGCAAGAGAAACAGCTACGCTTTTGATAAAGCTCGAAAAGTCTCTGCTAATAGGTCAAACCTTTGAGAAGACAAATCTCGCGCTCAGAGTATCCCTCTACGTTTTTCCGACTGCGGAATAACAACAAACATTAAGCAAACAGACAAAAACAATAGAAGCCCAAATACGGCCTTTCTCCACCTACACGCGAACCCTACGCGAGTCCGTAACCCTCTACACCACTTGGACTCCGTGGACCCCACACAGGGTGAACGTGATCTCTCTTACGCCCGTGCATCACACCATCCAACTGCAAACGACCCTCGCCATTCAACGTCACAACTCTACATGCTCACAAGACTTTTACGTTGACACCTTCACCATCGAACCAGAAATCCACACGTCGGCAAAATGCCAAAACCCTATTGGGTCGTACGCTAGACGATGTGTCAGTGTAACCCAAAACTTTATTTACCCTTCCGAAATTAAAAAAAAAAAAATCGGAATAATTGTACACAGTTGAAGAAACACTCATCAGGCTAACAGAGTGAAAGTCTAGTCTTCTTCTCTAACTAGTCTCGAGTTCTTCTCTATCTGACTAATGATTTCCTCTTAGACCCTCCGTCTGCTCATAATTTACGACCATGCCATCGCGCCAGTTACTTTCTCTTCCGGCGCCACCTCCGGCGATTAACAGTCATCCCAACCACCGTCACGTCCACCTCCTCCCTCCTTTGCTCACCGGGACTTTGACTTTGACTTTGTTTCTTCTCATTTCCGTCGTTGTCTTTCTGTATCTGAGACTATCGCGTAACCGTACGGCTCCAACGGACCTCAAATCGCCGAACCACCACCAGCTCCACCAATTTCGGCGATTCTCCTACTCGCTTCTCCGCCGCTCCACGGCTTGCTTCTCTTCAGCTAACCGGCTAGGTCACGGCGGCTTTGGCTCTGTTTACAAAGCTGTTCTCTTGGGAACGAACCAGTCGTTAGCTGTCAAAGTCATGGACCCCAACGGCTCGCTTCAAGGAGAGCGGGAGTTTCACAACGAGCTCTCTCTCGCTTCGTCTCTCAACTCTCCGTACATTGTTTCTCTTCTGGGGTATTCCTCCGACCGACGAAAGCGTAAGCTAATTCTGGTCTACGAGCTCATGGAGAACAGAAGCTTACAGGAGGCTCTTATAGATCGAAAATGTGAAGAGCTTATGAGTTGGAGTAAGAGATTGGAGATAATAAGTGATGTTGCGAAAGGGCTTGAGTATCTTCACCATGTTTGCAGTCCTCCTGTTATTCATGGAGATATTAAGCCTAGTAATATTCTGCTTGATTCGGATTTCAATGCCAAGATTGGTGATTTTGGGCTCGCGAGATTGAAGACGATTGAAGAAGATGTTGTAGAGAAAAAGGAGGCTTTTCTGGGAGGTGAGGATAATGGGTCGATCTTAGAAGAGACTGAAAGTGTAGCCACGGGATATGATGAGAGTAATGCTACTCCTGTTGGCATTGATCGTTCACCGGAAAGTTGTGGAATCAGGATTCTGGATTCGGATGCGTCGCCGGAGACTATCCCGACTGTGTCGCCGGAGATGGGGGTGGATAAAAGAAGCGTGTCAGAGTTTGATAAGGCGAGTTTCGAGAGTGGGAAAGATTTGGCGGGCGGAGCTAAGAAGGGTGGTGGGTCAAGAAGAGATTGGTGGTGGAAACAGGACAATGGGTTGGGATCTGAATCAGGGAGAGTGAAAGATTATGTGATGGAGTGGATTGGGAATGAGATTAAGAAGGAGAGACCCAAGAGTGAATGGATTGCATCTCCAAGCTCTGTCGCAGGCAATGAATTGAAGAACACAAAAGCAAGTTTTGAGCAAAAGAAGCACAAGAAGAGGAAGGAATGGTGGGCTTCATTGGAAGATGAGAAAGCACAAAAGAAAGAAAAGATTAGGAAGCCTAGAGAGTGGTGGAAGGAGGAGTTTTGCGAGGAGCTCGCGAAGAAGAACAAGAAGAGAGGAGTTAATGGAGATTCATGGTGGCAAAAGGATGATGATTTGGTACAAGAGAGGAAGAAGAGGAAGAGTAGGCGTAGCAGAGGTAGTATTGATTGGTGGTTGGATGGTTTTAGTGGTGACTTAAGAAATGGTCGCCGGAGTAGCCAAGATTGGGCGAGCGGAGAGATCCCAAAGAGCGGCGGTGTTAGTAGCACGCCTAGCATGAGAGGAACTGTGTGTTACATTGCACCGGAGTACGGCGGAGGCGGGCAGTTATCGGAGAAATGTGATGTGTACAGTTTTGGTGTTCTGGTTCTTGTTGTGGTCTCTGGGAGGAGACCACTGCAAGTTACAGCTTCACCAATGTCTGAATTTGAGAGAGCTAACCTTATTTCATGGGCTAGGCAGCTTGCATACAATGGGAAACTTTTGGATCTTGTTGATCCATTGATACATTCTTTGGATAAAGATCAAGCTTTGCTATGCATTACTATTGCACTCCTCTGTTTGCAGAGATCACCTAGCAAAAGGCCTAACATGAAAGAAATTGTGGGGATGCTTTCCGGCGAGACGGATCCGCCCCATTTGCCGTTTGAATTTTCACCTTCGCCACCGTCAAACTTTCCGTTCAAGTCCCGGAAAAAGGCCCGGTGAGTTTGATAAATTGACTCTTGACAGTAGAATGTGTAATGTTGTAGTTCTTTATGTAGGCCATGATTAGCTATTATGTTTCTGTAGAAATTTGTTGCTGAAGTGCAATGATATACATATGTTTCAACAAATTCAAGTTCAACGGTTTTGACTTTTAATGGGTTGAATGATTCTGAGCACAAAACACCATTTGACTTGAGCTTTACTCATAAAAGTTAGGAATCCCAAGATTAACGGTATGGCCCATATAAAGTTACATATAGAGATAACTTTTACTTTCCAAGAAGTGATCGGTGCGCTTTTGATGACCATATGCCCTTCTAATTAGTGTTATCTGAACCTATCAAAAGTTGGTTGCTTTTCTTTGGCAAAAGTGACATGAAATTCAGTAGGAGGGGAACAATTCTGGCCAGTCTTTTGCTTTTGAAAAAGAGGAAAAGATATAAACATAAATTTAAAACAAAATCCTCAATCTTTAAAATTCTCAAAAAAACAACAACTCTTTATAATTTTTAGTTTCATATAAAATTTTAAAAATAATCCTTAATCTTTAAATTTCTCAAAAAAATCCTCTTTATAATTTTCTTAGTCTTTTAGAAAAATTCATTCTTTTAGACGTCGATTTATGAATGACAATGAGCCGACTCATGTACTAGTTTTGTTAAAAATTTTCAATAATTTTTTAAAAATTAAAAGTATAAAACGTCTTTTTTTAAATGAGTTTAGGCTTAAGCCTATCCGAAACTTAATTTTTCTAAGCAAAATAACGTCGTTTTGTTTAAACTAATTTATCTTCAAGTCGATTCGAGTCTGGGTCTAACTCATGAGTCAGTTTATTGAAAACACTTAAATTTAACCTATGGGCTAGCTTATTGTCTTCTCTACGTTGGTTAAAAGATGATTACGAAACATTCATTGTATGAACATTAAATGTGGACTAATTAAATGTCAATAATATAATAATTCAATTCAATTTTTTAATTTAACTTAAACAAAAAAAAATCAACGTATCTAGTACACAAGACTCCCTGCTTTGCAAGAGTCTAAAAAGGGTCATTAATGTACGTAACATTTTCTTTGTAATTTAAATTAGTAGTTTAACTAATATAAAAATCATAATTGATACCTTTGTAATTTAAATTAATAATTTAACTAACATAAGTATCATACCCATGTCAATTAAATGCTACTTATATGATGATTTAATTCAATTTTTAAACTTATATTGTTAATTTATTTCAAAATTAATTAACTTGATTCAATTTTAAGAGTAATTATTAATTAATATCATATTTAATTAGTTGAGTAATTATTAATTTATATCATAATTAATTAGTTAATTTAATTAGTTCGATTCAAGATTAAAAGTAATTATTAATTTATATCAAATTTAATTAGTTTGATTCATGTTTACGAGTTTGATTAAATCGTCATATAATAACATTTGATTAATACAAATATATTTAATTAATTTGATTCAAGTTTAAGAGTTTGATTAAATCGTTATATAATAACATTTGATTAATACAAGTATGATATTTGTGTTGGGCATACTTTATCAATTTTTAACTAAACTTTGAAAGAAATAATTTTTGGAAAATTAAAATTAGAAGAAATGTTTTTTGAAAATTTTAAATATCAAAAATTTAAATCTTTGTCACTTTAAAAGATGATAAAGTTCCAGAGTCGTGTGTTATTACTACTTTGTAAAGCTAAAAAGAGAACCTGGAATTGGATGGATATTGCAATCTAATCGGTATACTTTACCAAACTTCTTATTGGCATTTCTCTTATAGAACAGAAGATTTGACGAGAAAAGTAGTTTGATAATTTATTTAACTCCCGAAACTGCTGCTTACTTCCATTCTTGCCAAAGCCTAGCATATACTCTTTAATGCTTTTTAATGTATTAACTAAAGTTTCGACATTATGTATTTTAAATCAACTATAATTAATTATATTCAAATTTTTTTACTTTTTCTATTTTAATTTTCATGTTTTAAATTTTATTATATAATTTTTTAAACATTATTTAGTTACCAGACATCTCATTAGGTTATATTCTATTCAATTTTTAAAAATAATTTAAAAATAATAACATATCAATTTTTAGGTTTAAAAAAAGGTTAAACTTTAGGCAATAACTTATAAATTAGATCTATATCAACGTATCTAATACACAAGGTTTCATATTTTGCGAAATTCTAGGGAGGTTCGTAATGTACGCAACCTTCCTTTTGTTGATACAAAGAATGAAAAGAGAGAAAAATGCCATAATGAGCGTTTGTATTTCGTAAAGTAATAATCTGTGCACTGTTACACTGTTGGTATTTATCGTCTAAGCTAATTTCTATACAGCTTACACGTGTCTAGGGACCACACATATGAAAACAAAATTAGTTGTATCAGCGTACGTTATTTACAGAGGTGTATATGCTGCTGTCCGTATATTCTCCTGTGCTGCATATGAGAGTGTGTTTGTTGATCCTTTTCCAGTCATCTTTACAGCTCATCATTCCCCCCTCAAACTGATATTTGGCGTCAAATGAAGCTTGCCAATCAGCCTATTGAATACTGGAGTCGGCAACGCTTTAGTGAAGAGATCCGCTACTTGGTGATGCGAACTGATGTGTTGCGGCATAATGAATCCAGACTTGTAATGTTCCCTTATAAAATGACAATCAACATCTAAATGCTTGGTCCTTTCGTGGTAAACGGGGTTCTCAGTTATTTGAATCGCTGCCTTGTTGTCACATAACACCTTAATCGGCAGACTCACATCTTGTTTTAAATCTCCTAAGATGTATGAAATCCATAATAACTCACATACCGCGTATCCCATGCTACGGTATTCCGCCTCTGCAGAAGATCTAGAGACTGTGCTTTGCTTTTTACTCTTCCACGATACCAAGTTCTCACCTAGATAGATTGCGTATCCTGAGATGGACTTCCGTGTTTCTATGCAATTTGCATAGTCAGCGTCTGAATAGCATTTCATGTCTGAGTTTGCATCCTTCTTGTAATATAGTCCATAGTGCAGCGTGTTCTTGAGGTAAGCAAGGACCTGCATTGCTTTCATCATGTGACTCCTCCTTGGCTTGTGCATATGTTGACTTAAAAAGTTCACTGCATATCCTATATCAGGCCTTGTGAAATTCAGGTATAACAGCCTTCCTAGCAGCCTCCTGTATTGATGTGGTTCATCCAAAACTTCATCATCTTCACCTTGATGCAAGTTGTTGGGATTCAAGGGGATCTGCGTTGGTTTGGAGCCCGTCATACCTGCGTCTGAAAGCAGGTCCAGTGTGTATTTTTGCTGGGAAAGAAATGCTCCATCAGCTGATCGTGCGAGTTCCACTCCAAGAAAGTAGGAGGCATCACCCAAGTCCTTGACTGAGAACATCTTTTTCAAATGAGTTTTCAGTGTATTTATTGAAGCTTCAGAATTCCCAATAATTAGCAAATCATCGACGTAAACCACCATAGCCACAAAAGAGTCCTCCCATTGCTTAACAAACAAACAATGGTCATGGGTTGATTGATCAAACCCGAACTCAAGTAGTTTCTTAGTTAATTCGGCATTCCACTCTCTGGAAGCCTGCTTCAAACCATATATCGACTTATTTAGCTTACATACTATTCCTGGCGTTTGTACTTCATACCCTTCCGGTAGATGCATGTAGATTTCTTCTTGGAGTGTCCCATGTAGGAAAGCGTTGTTCACGTCCATGTGTTGTAGTTTCCACCCCTTTGTCACTGCCAAGTGAATCAGAGTTCGAATAGTCGTCCATTTTGCAACTGGTGAATAACATTCATTGAAGTCGACCCCTTCAATTTGTGTGAAACCCTGTGCAACCAACCTCGACTTCAAGTTTTGAATGGTGCCATCTGGATTGAGTTTCAGCTTGTATTTCCAAGCACATCCGACTGCTCGTTTTCCCGGAGGCAATTTGCATACCGTCCATGTCTTGTTTGATTCCAAAGCTCGAAGTTCCCTGTTCATCGATTCAACCCATGCTGGGTCTTCTTTAGCTTCTCTATAGTTTGCTGGTTCATGGACATCAATTGCGGCAGCCAGCAATGCATTATGCTGTAGTAAAATTGAACTCTCCTTCGCAAAGTGGTCTTGAGGAATTGGATACCTGCAAGACTTAGACAAATCATGGTTAGAGTTAAAAGGTGGTGTTGACTTTTCCAGCCCTTTCCCATCCTCCAGGTTCGACACATAGCTATCCAGCCACTTGGGAGTGGATTTGATCCTGGAGCTTCTACGTAATGGTTCTACCAGTTGCTCTTCATGATGAGTTAATTGTGGGCTGTCAAGATCATCTTCGTTTGGTTGGACACGATCAGTCTCATCTTCAATCACGTGATCACCAACTTCACCTCCAATCGTGTCATCCACATACATTTCAGTCCCTGCTATATCAGTTGCGAGTTTCTGCGATTCATCCAGTATCTCCCTGGAATTTTCTGAACATTTAAAAGGGTATAGATGTTCATGAAACACAACGTCTCTGCTCACAAACACCTTTCTACTTTCTAAACTAAATATCTTTTATCTTTTTCTACCAAAAGAATAACCCAGGAACACACCCTTTTCTGCTCTCTTGTCAAACTTATCACCTCCTGCTGGAAGTTTGGTTACATAGACCAAGGACCCAAAATTTCTGATTTCATTATAGTTCGGAGGTTTCCCATGTAGAACCTCAAATGGACTCTTCCATTTCAGAATTTTGTTTGGAAGACGATTGATTAAATATGTCGCCATCAAGAGACACTCTCCCCAAAATTCCTTTCCCAAACCTGACTGGAATCTAAGGCTTCTTGCTACATCCATCAAATGACGGTGTTTCCTCTCAACCTTCCCATTTTGTTGTAGGCTATACGGACAAGTTCTCTGGTGTATGATGCCAAAAACAGAAAACAATTTTTCACAAGAAGTATTTACAAACTCGGTTCCATTGTTAGATCTAATTACCTTAATGGCAACCGAATATTGATTTCTTATCATCCTTATGAATCTGTCAAGTGTCTGGCACACATCACTCTTGTGTGGTATCAAAAACGTCCATAATGCTCTACTGAAATCGTCTAAGACAGTGAGCATATAACGCGCACCTGCCAGTGATTTTTCTCTATACGGACCCCACAGGTCTACATGCACAACCTCAAACACACCACTGGTTTTAGTTTCACTGTTTCCAAAGGGAGTCCTGTGTTGTTTTTCCATTGCACATACATCACAACTTTGAAAATTAAAATTTTCGATATCGAAATTCACTTCAATGTCTGATACATGTTTCAAAACTTCCAATGAAGGATGACCAAGTTTTACATGCCAATTTCTTACATCATTTGAATCTAAACTATTACATTGTTGCATTCCCATGATTTTCTCTTCAATGCCTATTGTGTCCAGATAATAGAGGTCCCCAACAGCCTTTCCTTTCCCTATGACACCCTCAGTCATCCGGCCCTGCATCCAGCAACTAGTCCCAGTAAACACAACACTCACATCATTTTCGACAGCCAATTTATGCACTGATATCAAGTTATGTTTAAGGTATGGGCAAAACAACGCATTCCTCAAAACCAATTCAGGACTCAAAACCACTTCACCCAATGATTTAACAAGCTTACTCGACCCATCAGGAAAGTATAATGGGATGGGTGTTTTCATCTCCTGCAGGGTTTTAAACAATGATCTACTGCGGCACAAATGGCTCGTGGCCCCTGTGTCGATTATCCATGAATTAATCAACTCAGGCTTGGTTGAGATATTACCTGCATATTCCCCCGCTTGTAAGAAATTCACCATGTGTTGGTTTTGACCTCCTGCTATGGCTTTCCCTTTGATGAGCCTTGCCACTTCTCTATTCACTTCCTTCTGTATAAGAGCAGCTATCCCTGTCTCCTCTGGCTTTGAACCACGCTCGTGCTCCCCTTCAGAGTTGTAATCATCAAATGGTGTGAAAGCTGTGTTGGCTGCAGCATAATTGTTTGGTTTCATCGATTGAGTTTTCTTCTTCCCTTTCCACCAATCGGGTTACCCAATGATCTTAAAGCAATTACTTCTTATATGCCCATTCTCCTTACAGTTTGAGCAGTACTTATCCGTATCCTTTTGTGGTTTCCCAAACTGATTTCCAGACTTCAGCAAGTGATTTGTCCTAACCAAATGAGCACTTTGGTCGAGTGGATCAGCAGCCTTCTCTTGAGCTTCCCGTTGCTTTTCTACTCGTAACACCATTGAGTATGCTTTGGCCACTGATGGAATAGGATCTTGAAGCAGGATCTGGTCTCTAGTTGGTTCATAACAGTCATTAAGTCCACTCAAAAATTGCATAAGCCTGTGTCTGGTCACGTAGTCAGCTAACTGCTTACTCGAACCACAAGTACAGCAAGGTATTGATTCCAGTACGTTTATCTCGTCCCATAGTCTCTTCATCATCGTGTAGTACATTGTAACGGAGTTGGATCCTTGCTTCATTTCTCCAATCTCTTGGTGCAGCTTGTACAACATAGGACCGTTGGACTCACCAAACAGTTCGTTCAGCTCAACCCATAAATCTCTCGAGGTCTTCGAATACCAGAAGCCCACAACAATATCTTTTGAAATCGAGTTAAGTACCCATGACTTAACCATTTTATCCACTCGCTCCCATTGGTCATGGTCAGCATGGTCTTCCTTAGGTTCCTTCACATCCCCATTCACAAAGCCCATTTTCATCTTTGCATCTAACGCCGTCTCCATTGCAATCCGCCATTGGAGGAAGTTCTTCTTTGTGAGAGGGTTCGCCACCAGGACCATCCCGGGATGGTCAGAAGATTGCAAATGCAGTTGGTCATCTTCTGACCTGGTAGTTTTGCTTCTAATCAGTTGTGTCATGAAAAAAAAAGACAAGGAGATGAGAACCAACAAGGCAGGAGGCAGAGCAGGTTTAAACTAGCTCTGATACCATGCTGATACAAAGAATGAAAAGAGAGAAAGATGCCATAATGAGCAATTTGTATTTCGTAAATGTAATGATCTATACATTGTTACATTGATGGTATTTATAGTCTAAGCTAATTTCTATACGGCTCACAAGTGTCTAGGACCACACATATGGAAACAAAATTAGTTGTATCAGTGGCTGTTATTTATAGAGGTGTATATGCTACTGTCCGTATATTCTCCTGTGTTGCATATGAGAGTGTGTTTGTCGACCCTTTTTCAGTCATCGTTACAGCTCATCAGACCAAGGGCCAGGCCCACAGCACTGCCAATATTCCGTATGGATTGTGAGTCGTGAGAATTACCAATTATTTGTCCTTGAGATGTAAATGAGGTAGTGTCAAACTGAGTCCGTGAATTTGGATTCCCGAGCTGGGTTTGAGTAGAGTATTTAGTTCCCAAATAATTATTATACCCTGATCAGTATATCCAAGAAGAAGATAATAGTAAGTCATTTCAGCAAGTATTTAAATACTACTTTTTATTTAATATTTAGAATATACTAATACATGCCTGCAACATGTAAGCCTGAACGACCAGCAGACGGCTCAGAAGGAACTGAAGCCGGTAGACGAGTAAGTTGTGTTTGATTGTCCAAAGCATTAGAATATCCTATCTGACCCATGCTAAGTTCATTTTTAGAAGTACTTGACTTTTTATTTTGCTTGAAGCTCAACAGTGACTTCCCAATATTCTATGACCTAGTTCCAGTTTTCGTATGCCTTCTTCACTAATGTATCTACAAAGACCTAAACAAACACTTTTAAATTCAGAGATTACCTCCGGTCCATTCTGTACCAAAAGAGAATCATAGAAAATGTGCAACAAAAGCTTTTGTTGGAAAAGAGACAAAAGCGACTTGCTCAATTACATTCATAAATGTCACACAATCAAATAACAAATTTCTATTAAATCTTGGTCCAAATCAAACTGCCTAATGAAACTGAAAAAGAGCTGAGTGGGAACATGCAAGTCTTTATCCTCTATATATCAACTTCAGTTTCTCATTTAAACTCAAAATGTCTTGTTAAGAATCAAGCTTTAGATTCAAGTAATAACTTGGGAATAAAGTAAGCATATACCAACCTTCTGCTTACTGTTCCCTAAAATAAGGCCATTCATTTCATATATGTTGCTGAATATATCACCTAAATGTCTTGAATCTTCAGGATAGTACACATAAAGCTTTCCACTAAGGCCACAAGTCTTAGCATGCTCCGATACAACCTCCCACATCTTATTTGACATACCACTTCCCAGACTCTAAAACCAAAGAATGGCACATCAGAAGATAAGCTCAAAGCAAGAGACTGTTAACTAGAGAACCAAAGAGAACACTTGCACTCCGCAACTTTTGAGGATCCCTGACCACAAGTCGCAAAAAGTCTTCGACTGTGAATATTCCATTACTATTTAACCTTTTATGAAATGAACCATGGTTGTCAATTTTCTCCAATCTCCAAACCTCGTCTTGTAATGCAAGAGGATAGTGTTTCTTGTACGATGTCAAAGAAAAGGCGTAGCCTGTCTATTAGTTTACAGAGAAGAAAGAATTATAAAACATCCAAAGTTCCAAATACATAAAAGTGTAAGAACTAACATTACCCTCATGATCCTTGACAGTAAATGCCTCTGTTTTGGCCTCACGAACGCGTATGCCATCACAATATCCAGAGGCAACCTTCAGTTGGAATTTTAAAGAAAATAAACATATATAAGATGGGATAAGATAAGGATAAAAGAACATGAAACACTCAATTATTTTATTAATAAACTTGGTTATCTTATTTAGACAAAGTTTAAAAAATTTAAATAGATATTTCAGCCAGTAAATTTGGCTTATAAGATAAGATTAAAAACAAACAAAGACCTATTCTAAAGGAATTTTAACAACTCTAAACTTTGATTTGATTCCCAACATTCCCTCTTAATTCAAATTTTCTGGAGCATTTCTTCCCATCTTCAGAATATTCTGTGAAGTACTTCTCTTCACCAATTGATGCACTTCTCATCATTTTGTTGATGCCTTTCTCACTAACCTGCAATCATTAGAGCACTTCTCTCCAAATATGTCTTGGTGCACTGCTCACCAACTTTCAAAATAGAGTTTCTTCATCAACCAACTCCACCATATTTACTTGTTCCTTTTCCAATTTGCAATCTTTCTGTAAGTGT
>JANZXR010000009.1:25911534-25939132 GCA_027575705.1 Erythroxylum echinodendron | reverse complement strand
AATGGAAATTGTTGATGTATGTTTTGTGATTGTTGGAAATTGGAAATTGTTAGAAATTGATAAAAATGAAAATTGTTTATGTATGTTTTGTGATTGTTGAAAATTGAAAATTGTTAGAAATTTATAAAAGTGGAAGTTGTTAATGTATGTTTTGTGATTGTGTGAAATTGGAAATTGTTGGAAATTGATAAAAATGGAAATTGTTGATGTATGGTTTGTGATTGTCGAAAATTAGAAATTGTTAGAAATTGATAAAATTGAAAATTGTTGATGTATGTTTTGTGATTGTTGAAAATTGGAACTTATTGGAAATGAAATTTGTTGATATATATTTTGTGACAGTTGTAATTGGGATTTGTTGAAAATTGATAAAAATATAAATTGTTGATGTATGTTTTGTAATTGTTACAAATTGGAACTTATTGGAAATGAAATTTGCTGATATATGTTATGTTATAGTTGCAATTGGAATTTGTTGGAAATTGATAAAAGTGTAAATTGTTGATATATGTTTTGAGGCTGATGTATGTTTTGTGATTGTTTTAATTGGAATTTTTTAGAAATGAAATTGTTGATGTATGTTTCATTATTTTGTGAATGTTAGAAATTGGAAATTGTTGAAAATTGATAAAAGTGAAAGTTAATAAGGTATGTTTTGTGATTGTGTAAAATTGGAAATTGATAAAAATGGAAATTGGTGATGTATATTTTGTGAATGTTGGAAATTGGAACATATTGGAAATAAAATTTGTTGATATATGTTTTATGATAGTTGTAATTGAAATTTGTTGGAAATTGATAAAAATATAAATTGTTGATGTATGTTTTGAGGTTGATGTATGTTTTGTGATTGTTGTAATTGGAATTTGTTGGAAACGAAATTGTTGATGTATGTTTCATTATTTTGTGAATGTTGGAAATTGAAAATTGGAAATTATTGGAAATTGATAAAAGTGGAAGTTGTTAAGGTATGTTTTGTGATTGTGTGAAATTGGAAATTGTTGGAAATTCATAAAAATGGAAATTGTTGATGTATGGTTTGTGATTGTTGAAAATTGGAAATTGTTAGAAATTGATAAAATTGAAAATTGCTGATATATGTTTTGTGATTGTTAGAAATTGGAACTTATTGGAAATGAAATTTGTTGATATATGTTTTGTGATAGATGTATTTGGAATTTGTTGGGCTATATAAGTCAGCATTATATTATTAATAAAGATTAATAAAGAAGTAACGTTTCCAAACTCTGATCGCAAATAATTGATATCAGAGCTACTATTGGACCTACTAAGAAAAGCGAAGAAAAAAAAGGAAAAGAGTTGCAAGATTAATAGAGAACAATGAGTGAAGAAAGGAGTGAAAGTAATCTCACAAAGATTCTGCATTTTGATCGTCATCACTACGATCATTGGAGTGAATTAATGGAGAATTTATTGAGAGCCAAAAGATTATGGAACCTGGTAGAGATGGCTTTGAAGAGTCAGAAATGCCGATTGCACTGACTGATGCACAAAAACCACAGCTGGATGACGTGAGGATGAAAGACCACAGAGTCAAGCATTACTTGTACCAAGCTGTTGATCGAGTAACATTTGAACAAATTCTGGACAGACGCACTTTCAAAATTGTTTGGGATTCCTTAAAGAGCAAATTCGGTGGCAACGAGAGAGTGAAAAGGTCTCTTCTCAATACATTGAGAAGGGAATTTGAAGTACTAGAGATGAAGAATGGAAAGACAACCAAGGAATATTTTGCTAAGATAATGGTTGTAGCAAATCAAATGCGAAGCAATGGAGTGAAGATGTCGAATTCTATGATCATGGAGTAGATTTTAAGGACTCTAACTGAACGGTTCACTTATGTGATAGTGTTAATAGAAGAAGCAAAGGATACACATACCATGTCGATTGATGAACTGCAGAGTTCCTTGCCTGTGCATGAGCAAAAGTTTTAAACGATTGGATAGAGAAGAAGATCAGGCATTAACAGCTGCTGTTGTGCAGAAAGATTTGAAGGAAGAGGAAGAGGACATGGTGCATATAGAGGCCGTGGAAGAGGCAGAGGAAGATCATTTGACAAGGCTCTAGTTGAATGTTATAAATGCCACAAATTAGGACATTTCCAATACTAATGCCCAAGTTGGGAAAGCAAAGCTAATTTCGTAAATGAAGAGGAAGAACTGCTCTTGATGTTGTATGTGGAGAAGCAAGATTCAAAAGAAAAAGGTGTTTGGTTTCTTGATTCTGGATGTTCGAATCATATGTGTGGGAATAAGCTGTGGTTCTCACGATTGGATCAAAATTTTCAGCACACTATCAAGCTTGGAAACGACATGAAAATGGCAGTCACAGGAAAAGGATGTGTTAAGCTAGAGATTGGAGGAATCAAACAGGTCATTACAGAAGTTTATTTTGTTCCAGAACTGAAAAATAACCTGCTGAGCATCAGGCAACTTCAGAAGAAAGGACTTGGTATTTTGATTAAGGGAGGAAAGTGCAAAATGTATCATCCACAAAGGGGGCTGATTATAACAACAAGGATGACCAAGAACCGGATGCTTGTCCTTCAAGCTACTGTCCTACTGAGCACAGAATCAAAGCTGCTCACTGCATCATGTTTCCAAGCTGTCACAGAAGATGCTTCTCACTTATGGCACTGCAGGTTTGGTCCTTTGAACTACAACAGCTTACGAACAATGCAGTCTCAGAAATTAGTTCATGGCTTACCTACGATTACCACACCAAGCAAATTTTGTACTCACTGCCTGGTTGGAAAGCAACATAGGAAGAAAATGTCAAAGAAAAGTTTTTGGAGAGCTACAAGAAAGTTGCAGCTGGTTCATTCTGATTTATGTGGACCAATCACACCAATCTCAACGAGTGGGAAAAGGTATTTGCTAAGTTTTATTGATGATTTCAGTCGTAAAATTGGGTTTATTACTTGCATGAGAAGTCAGAAGCATTTGGAGTGTTTAAAAATTTAAGAAGTGTGTTGAGAATGAGTGTGGTGAGTCCATAACATGCCTACACACGGATAGAGGTGGAGAGTTTACTTCACATGACTTTAATGATTTTTGCGTTGAGAATGGCATCCAAAGACAACTGACTGCAACCTAAACTCCTCAACAAAATGGAGTGGCAGAGAGAAGAAATAGAACCATCATGAACTCGGTGCGTAGTATGTTGTCTGAGAAGAAGGTCCCAAGAGAATTCTGGCCAGAAGCAGTTCAGTGGTGTACTCATGTGATGAACAGGAGTCTAACGTTAGCTGTAAACGGGAAGACACCAAAGAAGGCATGGAGTAATGTCACACCTTCTGTAAGCTATTTCCGAATATTTGGATGCGTTGCTCATGTACACATACCGGGACAAAAAAGAGTGAAGTTGGATGACAAGAGATACAGTTGTGTTATGTTTGGTGTTAGCAATAAATCAAAAACTTACAGACTTTACAATCCAGCCTCTAAACGCATCGTGATAAGTCGTGGTGTTGTGTTTGAGGAAGATAGCTCCTGGGATTGGAGTAAAGTTTCAGAGGATGTGAGCAGAGAATTGGAATGAAGAGATAATGTTTTTGAAGATTATAACGATAGCGAGAATGAAGAAAATGTAAATGAATCAAACATGGAGGAAGCAGCTCAAGATTCTTCAAATGAATCAATGCCAAGCTTAATTACTCCAACTGCAGTTCAAGGGAGGACTAGAAGAGAAAACAAAAGAGCTCCGGAATGGTAACAGAATTATGTAAGCAGTGTTGGATTGGGACTTTCTGATGAAGATAAAGAAGCCAAAAACATGGTTCTATATGCTACTCTAGATCTGATTACCTTTGAAGAGGCTGTTGTAAGCAATAAATGACTTGAAGCTATGAAACTTGAGATTCAAGCTATCGAAAAAAATAAAACGTGGGAATTGACGGAGCTACCGACTGGAGCAAAAAAAATTGAAGTTAAATGGGTGTTTAAAACCAAGCTGAATAAACGTGGTGAGATTGATAAACACAAAGCACGTTTGGTGGCGAAGGGATATGCTCAAAATCATGGAGTTGATTATAACTAAGTTTTCGCACCGGTTGCTAAATGGGATACTATTCGAATGGTGATTGCAACGGCAGCACAGAAACGATGGAGCATTTGTCAACTTGATGTTAAAAGTGCTTTTCTTCATGGAGAGTTGGTGGAGGAAGTTTATATCGATCAACCACGTGCTTTTTAGAAAGATGGGGAGGAGCACAAAGTTTATAAGTTGAAGAAGGCTTTATACGGTAGGCTCCAGGGGCATGGTACAGTGGTATTGAATCCCACTTCACCAAGGAAGGCTTTGAAAGGTGTCCATCTGAACCTACTCTTTTCATTAAAACTGATTGTAAGGGAAGTATTCTGCTTGTTAGCTTGTATGTAGATGATCTCATATTCACGGGAAATGATGAGGGATTGATTAACGGTTTTAAGAATTCTATGATGCAAGAATTTGAAATGACTAATCTTGGAAGAATGAAGTAGTTTCTTGGAGTTGATGTTTTACAGAATGAGAAGGGCATTTTTATTAGTCAAAAGAACTATGCCAATGAAGTTCTTGAAAGGTTTAGCATGTTGGAATGTAATTATGTTAGGAATCCTATTGTTCTAGGAACAAAGCTTCCGAAAGATGAAAATAGGATCAGAGTAGATGCTACAGGTTACGAGCAAATTGTGGGAAGCCTTTGATATCTACTCGTAACCAGGCCAGATTTAATGTTTATGGTTAGTTTGGTTAGTCGATACATGGAGAAACCTACTGAACTTCATCATAATACAGTGAAAAGGATTCTTCGATATGTAAAGGGAACCTTGGAGTTGGGCATTCTATACAAGAAAGGTAGAACTGGAGACTTAATTAACTGGAGACTTAATTGGCTACACAGATAGTGATTATGTTGGAAATCTAGATGATAGAAAAGGCACTTCAGAGTATGCGTTTTTATTTGGAGATGGAGCCATTGCATAGTCTTCAAAGAAACAACCGGTGGTGACCTTGTCCACCACCGAGGCAGAATTTGTAGCAGCAGCATCATGCGCATGTCAAGCAATTTGGATGAGAAGAATTTTAGATGCTCTCAATCATCCTCAGAAAGAAAGCACCATACTGCACTGTGACAATGCTTCTACCATCAAACTCTCCAAGAATGCAGTACTACATGGGAGAAGTAAACATATTCATGTAAGGTATCACTTCCTTCGTGATTTATCCAATGACAATTATTGAACTTGTTCATTGCAGAACTAGAGAACAAATAGCAGATATCATGACCAAGGCGTTAAAATTGGAGGCTTTTGAGAAATTTAGAAAACAGCAGGGTGTTTGCGCATTAACAAAAGTAAACTGACTGCAAGATTGCATAAGAGTTTAAGGGAGGAATTGTTTGAATTAGTCATAAGCTATATTTAGATTCTGTTTTAATAAGTATAGGACCAAGTTAGTGCTTTGTTTTGGTTAGTTAGAAGTGATCCATGACTTGTTGAACATGGATTTTTTATTTCCTTTTCAGTTTATTTGTTAGGCTATATAAGTCAGCATTCTATTATTAATAAAGATGTAACGTTTCCAAACACTGATCGCAAACATTTACTTTGGAGTCCTTGAAGGATACGCGTGAACTAGTACTTGGAAATCTTGAAGCTTTCTTCACCAAAAGACCATTGCTCTCTGAGTTTCTCCCTGACTAATATCAGGTTCTTGCATCTCTGAACTGTCTAAAGACTCTTTTACCCGAATTGTTCCACCAATTTGGCTTCTTCCCTGGTAAATATTTCCAAGGGATGTGTCGATGCTTTGAGCACCCCTGCAACTATGAATGGAACACTGAAAACACAAGCATTGTATAAGCACTCCTGTTCTGTTGTAATAATTCCTGTTTTTTTAAAAGGATGGGAGTAAACCCAACTTCAGGACATGTTCTGCTCCGACATAACCCCTGCTAAGGTATCTGAACATATGACAGCAGCTATTTCAGGCCACATTCTGCTCCCACAGAGCCCCTACTAACGTATCTAAACTTATGACAGTAGCAATTCATAGTAAAAGGAAGTGCTCCTCGGCGTTTACTCTCCACATTGCAATCGATATCAACGTTTAGCAGTTAGTAAAACCGCAGTAAAGTAACTGGTATTGAGTTCGTGCTGATAAAAAACATTCTTCTATGGGCTCAAGTGAAGGAACTTACAGGCTCCTCACGAGCAAATCCACACCAATTACGTCCATTATCATCTCGAGCTCTCACTGTAACTTATCATCATTTTCATAGTTTTAATGATTATTATGATTAATATTAACTAAATTACTTATACTTAGAAAATATAATCAAAATAATCACAAGGGTCATCAATATGAAAATGGATAGCATATCAAAGGCGTGCTGTTTTGTGAAATCCAGTGACTAGAGAGACACTAACTACCATTCATAGTGAACATGGGAAACTTAGATATGCTATCCATTTATAAATTATATTGCCAAAACTGCTACTAGATCGTTCTTCAGTACTAACATGCAAGAACTGCAAAATCAAGAGCCACAAATGAGACCTGAACATGGAGAGAACTCTTCTGGTTTAGGGTCATCGGATAATAATGGCCGTACCAAAGTTGATACTCATCACTATTCCTTAGTTCTTTATTCTAACTAGAGACACAGCAAAATCAAGAACCACAAATTTTTCAAGCCTATCAGAATATCATATGATATTTCGAGAATACAAAAGGCACTGTTCATTCGTAATGGAAACCACATTTAAAGATAACATTGTTCTTGAACTTCTGAAATCTAAGAAACGAAACGAAAAGGACACATACTGAGTGAGTGTAGATTGTTACCTTTTTCAAAGCTCCCAAGCACTCCAATTCTTGCCAATCTCAAAAGCAACATACGCTTTAACACAAGCCTGCCTTACCTGCTCTTCAGTAAGCCACCGATCATCCCAATCACTCATACTAATCTCCTTGTCAAGTGTCACCCCTTTGTAATCCAAACAAGACTCCACAATCTTCTCCACTGAAGCCCTAGCCAAACTGTCTATATAAGTCCTCAAATCCAAAAGCCTGTGAACCCTAAGTTCGTGCTCCGTCATCATCAGCTTCTTCGCGTCCGATCCGTTCCAGATTCCGACAAACGTGTTTCGCTCTTCCGAGAGAAAACGTCGGAGAGCCAGCGGCACGGTGTCGCACTGATGGAGCTGGACGATGAGGCATCGGGTTCCTACGCAGAGCTGGAGAGTGTCCGCCGGAGGATCGTTTCCATTTCTCGGGTTCCACTGGACGCCCATGCCGACGACGAGGCGTCCGAGCTGGTGGCGACGGTAGTAAAGAGTGGAGTTTATCCATTCCCGTACGACGGAGGCGGCACAGGTGACGGTTACGGAGATTGGAGTGCCAAAGAAGTTCACGGTGAAGAGACGGTGATTTCCGGCATGTTCATGGTTTTCGACGATGGTTATTTCCGGCGTCATGTCGATTGAGACCACGAACGTAACTGGCAAGTTACTGCTTTACTGCGGTTTTTATTGAGCGTGGGGAGGTGTTCCTGAGTATACACTCTCACACCGTGAATTCGGTGTTTTGGACGATCTGGACAGCTTATTTTTGCCCAACCCGAAATCAAGATCATCAATGGATCATCAAGAGACTTGTGAGCGAACACATTGAATCAAAAGGTAAAGAAGCAAGAAGCAAGAAACAAGAAGCAAGAAGCAATATTTTATTAGGTACATAAGAAATTAAAGAAACTTTATCTTTTTTAATAAAATTCTAGTTGAGAAATACTTAGAATTTGCTATATAAAAAAAATTCCTGTTAAGTGGTTTAGCTTTGGAGATGATAAATTGAGTTTGACATGGTTAGAAATCAACAAGAGTTGGTTGATTTTTAGTTGTGTATAAGTTTAATCTTGATCCAAATAATTCAGACCAGTTAAGAAAAATAATATTTTTAATTTTTAATTTAAATTCGACCAAACTTAAAGACAGATTTGAATTGCAAAATTATGGGGTGCGTGTTTAGTTTATATGAATATTATTAATAACAAAATTTATTCGGTGCAAATTTGAAGATTCTCTTCAACAATGATGTTTTGGTTTGTGTTTCGTCTTATTTGACCCGAGGTTAATAAGATTGATTCAGATTGACTAAATATCGGTTAAATTTGAGCTTTTTTTTAATTTTTGAGTTTTAATCTGAATTAATAGGCTTGGATTGGGAGAATAGTGATGATTTACAATTTGCTAAAATTAACCTGCTGAAATAATAAGTACTTAGTGCCTGTTTGGTTAAGCTTTTAGAAGGTTTTTTTTTTTTCACCGCAAAAACTATTTTTAAGAAAAATGAGTGTTTAGCCGTAAAATCTAAAAGTATTTTTTTAATAAAAATGACTTTTTTAGAAGCTAAAATATTACTTTTTAAGAAGTTCAAATTTCCAGCTTTTTAAAAAAACTCTACTGTATAAGCCTATCTAAACAGGCACTTATTCTCAATAAATACTTATGTATTTGGGATTGTTGTTTTGGTAACTGCTGAAACGTGAAAATTGGTATTTGACAAGTATAGTTGCGGTTGCTAAAAAGAGATAAAATGATTAAAAAGTTTATTGATTTAATAAACTATTAATTGTTGTATAAATAATTAAACAATATATTATTTGTCATACAAATTTAAATTTATAAATAATAAAATATTAAATTAATATAAATAAAATAAATTTAGTAAATAAAATATTTCATAAAAAATATATTATTAGTCATACAAATTCAAACATGTGACTTGCTTTTTATTAATTGAGTGAATAATAGAAAATAATAATTATATTATTAATAGAAAGTACAATTTCTACCGCATAAGCACTTTCTTATCGCAACTCTCTGTATACTTATCGATTTCTGCGGTGGCACTACAGTTTCTCCAACCTTTGATTGTTAGCCCACATATTCAAACATGTGACTACGTTTGGAAACTGTGGTGGATAAGTGTTTATCCCCACCACACTGTAAATCTAAATGCAGCAACATTCGAGCTACTTGGTTTAATACAATGCGAAGCCCAAATATATTAAATAGGACGATGTTATTTTAATTGAAACATTTTCGTTTTAAAAATTTTTAATTAAAAAATAATCAAGCTTCAAGCTACCTTAGTTCGAACATAAATTTTAGAGCTAGACTCGACCTTGAGGTCTTAAATCCGGTCGGACCAAATATCAATCCTAATTCTCTCTCTCTTATCCTCATATGTTATGAGAAATTCAGACATAATAAGTGAACTCACATGTTTTGTCCCACAAATGTACAGTTGATCGCTCCTTTTATGTTCAATATTTAAATAAATTTACAAATCTCCTTTAATATAAAAGTGATGTCTCGAACTTAGAAAGTTCTCTTGTAGTGCAACACATAATAGAACTTGAAGTAGCCATGTTGGTTCGATCAGAGCACATTGTAAGTCACTGTTCAAATGCAAAGTGCATGTGTTTATGTGAAATATGTTCCGTCGCATTATTACCGTACTAGATTTCCTTATCCTTGAATGTGTCAAATTTGGTCCAATGTTACCTAACTTTCAGGATAAAAGAAATAGAATTTTCATGGAGTTTACAGTTTTTTTGGAAAATATTATAATTTTTAAATTATCAAAAGAATATTCTAATTTTAAAATTTTAAAATTGTTTTTTAATTTTGGTTATAAATGACAAAATACACGTATTATAAACATTTTACTTACATTAATCAAATGATGTTTATACAAAAATTTAACTCAACTCTTAAAATTGAATCAAATTGATTGCATCTGACCCAAATAATAATAAAGAGATCAATTGAAATATCATGAAAACTGCTAGAGTATTTTATAGTGATTAAACATAAAAATGTTAAAAGGTTTATAAGTGGTAAGGGTCAACTATTTAAATAACTAGTTTTAGTCATTTTGACAATAGTTGACCCAAGCTCAATTCTTGTTAATGGACTCTACACTTTACCCATATTAAAAATTCTAATAAAAACGACATTTACTTAATGCACGTTTGATTTTTATATCGTATATGTTTCATTGTTTTAACCGAATTATAGGAGAATTTTTTAAAAATAAAAATATGATAGAATTTTTTAAAGATTAAAAATAAAAAATCTAAAATTTATCAAATTGCAGAAAAATTATACTTTTACCCTAAATTTTATTTTACCTTCAATTCATTTCAATTTCTGATAAGAAGCAAACAGGCTGGGATTGTCGTATCTGCTTATAAGTAACTTATAGTTAGATGGGCGCTAGATACAGCTTCTGGGTTTTGGATTCGTCCAATCTTATCTGAAAATCTTTTGGGTTTGAGCCCATTTTTCATTTATGGGTTACGTATAATTAAAAATGAATTTCTTATTTTATACAACTATATACTTAATTATTCCAATTTTTTTAAAAATTCTATAATAAAAAATATATATAGTTGTTATTTTTTAAATGTACATTTAATAAATTCTCGATTACACTGCTAACTTATAGATTATATATTTTAAATAAAATTCATAATTTAAAAAACATATTCAAATTATATAGTACTAACAAATTTGTACATTTAATTGCTTTTATAATAGTAAACATGACAACTACATAAACGTATAAAATAATTTATAAATGATATATTTAAAATAAATAATCTAATCAATTATTGAATCAAAACCATATAATAAGTGTAATTGAGCTAATATTTATAAATTTAGTCTTTTTTAAAAATCTATTTTATAAAGAAATAACATATTCTAAAGTTCTAAACTTTTTGAAAATTTTCCAATTCATTGTCCAATTTAAAAATTTTCAATTAATCGATTAACTTTTTATAACCTTAACAACTCAGTTTAAAGTATTAATTTTATTATAATTTTGTTGATTTGATAAATAAATCTTTTTTTATCCATGAAAAATAGGCTTTTATTTAGAAACAACATCTCTACTAGTTAAAAATAAGGTTGCGTATTGCTAGACTTTCTTAGACTCCGCATATCAGTGAGATTTCTATTGGGAGTTGTTGTTAACATGTAGGCATCAACGTAAAAAAACACCTAACCTAATGCGCAAAAGAAGTTATAGGATGGATGTTTTAGTCCATAAACATGATTAGTATGTGGTTAAATTTTCAAGTTGATGCTTACATGTCATGAATAAAAAAGATTTCATCAGCTAAATTAGCAAAATACTAACAAAGCTAAATTTTGGATTAAGTTGTAAAGGTTATAAAAGGTTAGTTATTTAATTAAACAAATTTTAAAAATTTTGTACTAATTTGAAAAAGTCTCAAAAGATTTAGCACAGTAGAATATGATATCCCTTGTATAAAACATAGAAACTAAGGGTCTATTTGATTAAATATTAATTAATAAAATGGAATAGAATATAATGGAATGAAATGGAACGGAATGATTTATAATAGAATGAAGTGTAATATAGTGAAAAGTTGTTTGAGAAAGATAAGAGAGTTCATAATGTAATGTAGTGAAATGTTGTTTTAGAAGATGTTGCAGGAAGTTTGACGCTATGATTTTAAAACAAAATCATGTCCAATTAAAAAGTCACAGTTGTGATTTTAATAATAAAATTATACAATATTTATTATTTTAAAATAAAAAATATATAAAAAATTATTCACAACCTTAACAAATAATTTTTATATATTTTCTATTTTAAAATAATAAAATTTTAATATCTTATTATTAATTATATACAATTTATTATTAATTATATAATATATTTTATTCTATTCTATTCTATTCTATTCTATGTTATTTATATTTAAAATTAATTTACCTATATTTTTATTTATATATAAATAATTGGTATTATGGTAAGGAGATATAATTGATATTACGAAAAAAACTAATAAATATATAGAAATGTGTTGGTTGTTATTAGGGTAAGGAGAAATAATTAATATTATGAAAAATTATTGAGAGTATATTAGGTAGTATATATTTATTAATTTACGTCTTATTCTAAACTCTCCGAATCGGAGGTTTCTTATTTTCACTATTTATGATGGAATGGAACTTAACATGAAATCTTCCGCTTTCATCTTATTCTATTCCATTATATTCCATTATAAAATTTCATTCCAAATGATAAAAATGTGTTACGTTCCATTATGAAACCTCCAATCAAACATGCCCTAAGATATACAACTTAAAATGGTGACTTTAAACATATAATTAAGTAGTTACTCAAGTTGTATAAATGTACATGATTAGGGAATTATTAGACAGCGATTAGAGTGAACAAAGGGACATTTAGTTTTTAAAAAACACTTTTAAATGGTTTAACATAACTTGGTTGTAGTAATCTTTGTTGTTTCTTTCGTTTTTACACATGGCATTGGTGAATCATCTGCACTAATTATCAGTGACCTGAAATCTATGGTAAAATGACATAAATTATAATTTATTGTCAAGTTAGTCACCTAAGCATAAAATGTGACACAAATATAACATGTGGGGTTATGTATATTAATTTTCTAATGGGAATCATTTTAGAAAATATCAATAAGCAGCAATAATAGAGATAATGATTGAAGCAATTACAATGTGGACTGCTCAACTTCGATTGATTACTAAATTTGTAAACATGAATGATTTTTTCTTTGTAATAAATAAATATTAAGCTTTAAGACTTGGTTTAATAGTTTTTTATAATGATTAAAAAAATCAATCAGCTCTGGCGAGTCAACAGTAAAATTTTGAATTGTTCAATTTTTTAGTTTATTTTTTAACTTTCAGTTTAATTTACTTTGACAACATTTGTTCTTAAAAACTAATCAATTTATTAATTAATAAATTCTTATAAACTAAAAAAATCAATTAATTTTTATTTAATAATATCTTTTTTCAATTAAACTTCAAATTCTTCGATAGAAAAGGACAATCTTTTTCAACCATATTTAAAATTTTAATTTTATTCAATTTCAATTTTATAGCGGTCTAATAATAATTGAATATTTTAAATCTTAAACCTTCAATCTATTTTAAACATTGCATATACCTATTATTTTAACAATAATAGTTATATAAAATGTTTTAAAAATCGGAATAAAATTTAAATGAGTGAAACAAGATGTTTAAGATTTAAAAGGTTCAATTGATATTAGACAGTCATAAAACTAGTCAAAAATTGAATAGTAAAAAAATTGAAATATGATTGAAAAATATTACCCTTTTTCATAAAAGAATTTAAAATTTAAATGAAAAAGATATTATTAAATGAAAAGTAATCGATCTATTTTAGTTTATAATAAATTATTAATTTATAAAAATTAATCGATTAATTAATAAATAAATTAATTTTTAACAATAAAAATTATTAAAATAAATTGACCCAAAAAGTTAAATAGTTCAAGATTTGTAGGGTTTAATCTTTTTATAAATTAATTTAATTTGTAAAATAAATCCATCTTCTTCTTATCAGGGACGGCCTTAACTTTTCTCTCCTCTCCCTTTCGAGCTTCCTTACTGTCATTCACTCTTTTAAATCTTCAAAGTACTCCTGAAGAGCACAAGTAATAATTTCCAAATTCTCTATTGCAATTGGTGTTCTTCAAGGCATGAAGCTACCTCCTGATAGTTACGATCCTCCCCACCAAGCTAATGAAACCAAAATCGAACAACAAAAACAACTGACATTGGTTTTTGATGCATCAGTTCTTCAATACCAATCCCATATACCATCTCAATTCATTTGGCCCGATCACGAGAGACCATGCCTTGATTCTCCAGAACTTGTAACCCCTCCTATCGACTTGGGAAGCTTTTTAGATGGAGACCTTTCGGCTGTCTCAGAAGCTAGTCAAATTGTCAGTGAAGCTTGCAGGAAACATGGTTTCTTTCTCGTCGTTAACCATGGAGTCGATTCACAACTTGTAGCTAAAGCTCACGAGTACATGGACTTGTTCTTTGGCATGAAACTCTCTGAGAAGCAAAGAGCTCAAAGAAAGATCGGTGACTCCTTCGGATACTCCAGTAGCTTCACTGGTAGGTTCTCCTCCAAACTTCCATGGAAGGAAACCCTTTCTTTTCGATATCTTGCAGATGAGCATCGATGTTGTTCGAACATTGTTGAAGAATATTTCTCGAATGTAATGGGAGAAGATTTCAGAGAATTCGGGTAAGAGAACTGAACTTGGCTCTTGTTTCAGGAGTTTAAGATCAGCCATGTTGCTATGAATCTTCTAACGTTAAACATCTTTGAGATTGATTCACGTAGGAAGGTTTACCAGGAATACTGTGAAGCCATGAACACTCTCTCTCTTACGATCATGGAGCTTTTAGGGGCGAGTCTAGGAGTTGACAGAGGCTACTTCAGAGATTTTTTCCTGGGAAACGATTCCATCATGAGATTGAATTACTACCCTCCGTGTCAGAATCCTGATTTAACTTTCGGAACAGGACCTCACTGTGATCCTACTTCTTTAACTATCCTCCATCAGGATCAAGTTGGTGGCTTCCAAGTGTGGGTCGATGGAAGTTGGAGATCCATAAATCCTGATCCACAAGCGTTTGTTGTCAACATCGGCGACACATTCATGGTAAGTTTCACACTTCCATTAACATATTAAAGAGCAAGTTACCATGTAACAACAAGTTGGTTATGTTTGGTCTTTTCAGGCACTATCCAACTGTAAGTTCAAGAGTTGCTTGCACAGAGCGGTGGTGAACAAGAAGACAGTAAGGAAATCGTTGGCATTTTTCTTATCACCAAACATGGAGAAAGTAGTGAAACCACCAGAAATCCTAGTCGACCATGAAAATCCCAGAAAGTATCCAGACTTCACATGGCCAAGTTTTCTAGAATTCACGCAGAAGGATTACAGGGCTGACATGAAAACCCTGGAAAGCTTCAAAATCTGGCTTGAACAGAAAAAGGATTACTAAAAGAGATGACCAGAGAATTATAAGCATCAAAATGAAGATGTGAATGTGTAGATGCATGGTAGTTTCTTCTTCTTGTTCTTATTTCTCTGGATTGATTGTCTCTTTCTGCTTTTGTTCTCCTTCAGTCTATGTGTAAAAACTCCTGGATTCTTGGACTTAGTGTGATTTGCCACCAATTGTTCTGGTAGCCTCTTCCGATTCTATATTGAAAGTATATTGCTAATTTTATCTATGAATACTGCATATTTGTTGCTAATACAATAACAAAAGTAAGGATTTGAGCAGTCTATGGTGAAATAAAAATATTTTTTTTAAAAAAAATTATATCAAATTATTACATATACGATAAATATTCGATATTAAGCAACATTTTCAAAATCAAACCGAAGTTAAATTAGTAAAACAAGATTTAAGATTTAAAATGTTCAATCGGCATTAGACCATCGTAAAATCAGTTAAATTTTTAATAAAATTGAATAATTTGAAAATTGATTGAAAAAATTTTCCAGTGTTCATTGAAAAATTTAATTAAAAAAGAAAAGTATTAAATGCAAATTAATTTGTTTATTTTAGTTTAATAAAATTATTAATTTACAAAATCTAGTCATTAATTAATAAATTTATTGCTTTTTAACAACAAAAATTATTGAATTAAATTAAAATCAAAAATAAAAAATAAAAAATTTAAATTAACTCATTCAAAACTTTTAATATTAAATTAGTAGCAGGCTGGAATTTTAAAACAGTGATCTTAATTAAGTGGATCTTGGTTCATTCCCCATTATTTCTTGCAGGCTGAAGCAGAACCCAATCGTTGTCGGAACCGAGGAGACAAATGTAGATCCAGATTCAAATATCGACGACGCCGTTTTAAAGCTCCTCTCCGCCTAACAAAACACCCCTAATTCGGTTAAATAAATGATGAGATTAAAATAATATTATTTTAATTTAAAATAACATGATTTTAAAAAATTAAACAAAAATTTATCAATCCTAAATTAATTATACATTTAACCCATTTGCCCATTATTTTCGCTTCCACAAGTTATTGGTATTAAGAATTTTTGGAAGCTATTGACATAAAGAATGTAATTGATTTAATATGTGAGTCGTTGGACAGTGGTATCCGTGTAGGTTAGGCTTTGTCTTACTTTGCTGGTTTTTTTCTTTGTACAACAGATTGTATATAGTTTCAACTTTCGTAATATAATTTCTTTTAAAATTAAAAAAAAAAAGAATGTAATTGATTTAACGTTTGGGTGTATATAGAGACTAGAGGAACAGCTGGGAGTAAGTGGTCTTACAGGTTCGAAGCATAAAAATAGTCTCTTTGTAAAAATAAAAAAAGAAAAAGGCTAAGTATATGAATGATCCTTCTGTAGCAAAGAGCTTGTGTATTGAATATGTTTACTCTTATTTTTTGTAAAAAAAAATAAGAAAAAGGTTAAGTATATGAATGATCCTTCCATAGCAAAGAGCTTGTGCATTGAATACGTTCACTTTTATATATATAAAGATTTACTTTTTATGAGAACTGATTAAAAAGATCAAACCAATTCAATCAATTTAATTGTAAAAAATTTGGATTGGCTAATTTTTATTTCAATTTATAACTTTTTAATTTAATTTACTTTAATAATAGTTATTGTAAAATATCGTCAGTTAATTTTATTTTTTATAAATTAAAATAAATAAATAAAATTTATATAATAGTCTTTTTTTCAATAAAATTTCAACTTTTTCAATAGATAAAAATAATTTTCTTCGATTCTATTCAATTTTTAATCTGTTATGACTATATAATACACTTTCAAACTTTAAATTTCTTATCATACTGATTTAACTTTAATCTAATTTTTAAAATATCAATCGTGAGTAATTTGCTCAATAAATCAACAAATTAAAATCAAGATTAACTATTTCTTTGAATGAACTCAAAACTCCTTTTGATTAGTAAGTACATAACGGCTAATATCACGAAGTTCGCTTCCATTTATTATAATCATTGTCACGCTCAAAGAGACAAATTCAAGTAAAGCAAACGTTGGTCACGCTCAAACGTTTAGTACGGCACCGTTTCAATAATCTCTTTTTAGGCATACAAAGTCTTAGGACTCATAGTTTATTTTAGATTATTTATATTTTAAAGTAAATTAGAATCTTTCCAGTTCAAAAGCCACCATAGATAAAGTTCAATCTATCTCTTAAATGCTTCATCATCAACTTCCAAGTTCAAACTTAGGCGTCCAATGACTAGATCACAACTTCATTACATGAATGTTTGAAAGTGCCCACGCGAACACACGAACACACAGGCAAGGAATATGCTTATCGTCCTGTTCATAGTCAGGTAAGGCAATGGCCTGGACAATCAGGCCCAAGTGGTACATACTTCTCTTCACCATTGTGCTGTCAATTTTACACTTCTAAAATTTTTCTCAAAGTTACCCAAATTTTGTTCGCCAAATAAACCATCAACATCATCTAACTGATCACACCATACATCTCAGGCACAAAAATCAATTCAAAACTTTAAACCTAATAGTGTGCAAAGTAACTATGATTGTGGAAAGCTTCCAAAACCTGCTTTCTACAGAATTGAAGCATCCAACAGAGATCTTTCTTATAGAATTGCCACATCCAAGTAATCTCCAATCTGTGGAAATGACAGACAAATTCATAACGTATTCAAAATGGGGACTGAAAATAGGGCTCCTAAAACGAAACTCAAGCCAAACCTGGAATCCAAGCTCTGCCAATGCTTTGGCATCATCTAACTTCCCAATTCTGTTAGAGAATGTTTTCCCCACCTACAATGAAATGAATAGTGCATACAATCATACACTTGTGCATCAAGAGATTCTCAAGATATGCACTTATGAAGTCAACGTTAACGCTATTTTGGTTCCCATCAACACAGCATTTACTCCAGGAGGAATAAGCCAAAAGCACAAACAAATGCACAAATAGACACATGATCACAGAAAAAGGCACCGAAATTTATGCATAGGAATAACAGACATGGTATTGATGATAAGCGAAACCATAGACATTTGTTTCTGTATTTGTATAAGGGAAGAAGTTGGGAACTAATGTTGAACAAAAACATTACCTTTTTTGGAACAGATACATAGAAAGATAGGATAGACTAACCTCTCGAACCACAAAACGGCCATTTTTATCAGGATAAACAAAAGCAAAAGAAAGTCTGACATCTCTTCTCCTTGCTGCAGGAGCCACTTCTTTAACCTGTGAAATTGATCACAAAAGCATTAAACACAAATTAAGAGTAGCAAAAACATGGACTACATAAAGCAATGCCATGCAGCAAACAAAATGACATCAGATTTGCCAATATGTCACATATTATAAACAACCAGATCATTTCAACAACATACCAGATCGGTTAACTCACGGAGAGTAGCATCTTTCCACGTGTATATTTGAACCTCATCCTTAGGCTCCTTTCCTCTCACTGCAAAATCTTCCTTGGTGTGATGACTCCCCATCTGTCAAAAATTTCACCCATTCAAAACACAGGTAAGAATCTGGAGACCCTTTCACTGGATCAACAAGAACAAGAATGATAAACACTATAAAAACACAGATATTGAAGCCCTACAATAATAAAATAAAAGCAAGCTTCTAAATTTCTCTCATGCGATCATACAGAAACCAAGCGCAAGGTAATAGAATGCAATCTCCACACTGTAGCTTACAAATCAAAAACATAGAAGAGGATGAACGTACGCACCTTGGTAAATACCCGAAGCAACAGAGGACATGTCTGCAAGAAAATTTTTTAAAAATTACAAAAAATCCAAAATCCATAACAGCTCAAAATAGTCACGATTAACAGTATGCTTTGCTTTGGTTAAAAACGCTGCATTCAAGTTAAAGAGTAAGAACCCTAAAAAATCAACAGAACTTAAAAGCGCAAAAACTTAGATAATCTCTTGTTTTCTTTTTAAGATTAAGAGTTCACCTTCTCGCGATCGACGGGCTGAACAGGAGGAGGACCTCTTGGTGGGGGAGGCATAGGTCGTCTCTTAGGTGGTTCACTGACTCCCGCCATATCTTCACTTCTATGGAGCTTTCTTTCCGGTTGCTCTCCCGAAACAAAGCCTATTAGGGCTTGGATTTGCATGGGCATATGATCAATTTTTCTCATTAACTGGGCCTAGAAAAGAAAGAGCCCACTTAGCACACTTATCAGGTTCAAGCATAAGCCAATCCTACACAAGGATGGCAAAATTGACCCGGTTCAAGTCAACCCGACTTGTGACAATAATTACGACATAATTGATCCAATTCAATTTAACTAACATATACATTGCAATGGACAAAGGGCTAGCTTGGGTCCAAGGCCTGACTGAGACCTAATTTAGTCAAAGTTTGAGTCAACTTGACTTGATTTTAAAAAAATTAAAATACAAAAACAACATCGTTTTCAACCAAAAAATGTTGTTTTGCTTATAAGAGTCGATTCGGGCTTGAACAACTCGAGCTCAAACTCTGCTTCAAAAAATGGGCCCAAGGCCCAATCATCCTTAACATAGCTTGTTGATTTCAAGTCGAATCGAGTCCGAACGTGGACCCAATTACTATATCTATGTCCAAGTGAGGTTTTCTTAACCTATACAAGTCCCATATAAATGTAACAATATGTATGTTTACAATATCCACACACCATTTCCAAAATAACCCAATTTATATAATTTAGGGAAAAAAATCAAATGTGACACTAGTTTTTATGGAAAGAGACAAAGCATAAATTCCAAGCAACTCATGTTTCACTGTGTCCTCTTTGTTCCCTCTTCACTATAAAGGAACAAACTTTGGCATGCTTAGTGCTTAAAGTTGAAAGCTCAGGCTATTGCAGTATATGGAAAGTTGCATTTAAGACTCCTGACCAAACCCCATCAAAAGTTTCCTTTATTTGGTAAGCTCTAACCACCACCACCCTACACTACCCAATGACCTAGTTCTCTGTCACTTTCCAGGAGTAGTTGGACCCTACTAGGAAATAATGTGCCAACCTCCTCATAGTACTAATTTGATTTTATTTTATTATAAATTAAAATAAATTTTTTTAAATTAAACTTCAATTTTTTTATTGATAAAGACAATTTC
Source organism: Erythroxylum echinodendron (assembly GCA_027575705.1). Lineage (NCBI taxonomy): Eukaryota > Viridiplantae > Streptophyta > Magnoliopsida > Malpighiales > Erythroxylaceae > Erythroxylum > Erythroxylum echinodendron. The sequence goes on along the minus strand of JANZXR010000009.1, from coordinate 25,919,072 downwards.
TTTTTATTATATTTTAAATTTTAAAATTTGTTCGATTTTTATCTAATTTTATGACAGTTTAATACTAGTTGAACTTTTTAAATCTTAAACCTCTTGTTTTTCCGATTTAACTTTCTGTCTGATTTTTAAAACATTAGGAATAAATGAAAATTTATTAACATAAAGTTAAATAACATATTTGATTCAAGTTGTTATTATATATAAGGCCAATTCCTTTGGCACCTTTTAAAATAAAATTTTACTTAAAATGGACCGACTTTTAGTTATTTGGGAAGGGGTCAATTAGCAAATTACTAGTGAGAAAATGAAACCAAAAATTATTGGTCTGGGCATGGGTTTAAACCCAAACTTGGCCAAACAATGTTTGATTTTGGTATGTTGGCTTTACTTATGAAAATTTTTGGTTTTTTATTTAATTTTAAATCATTAATTGCAAAATACGGAGTTAACAAATGAACTTAGTAGCCATTGTTATATGAAGGGTAAAAATCAATGATTAAAAACTCAATGGATCTGGTTGGTTCAATCATAAAATTCTTGAACTGTCCGATTTTTCATTTTGATTTACTTTAGTAATTCTTATTGTTAAAAATCAATCAATTAATTAATTAATCGATCAATTTTTATAAATTAATAAGTTATTATAAATTAAAATAAATCAATTATTTTTTATTTAATAGTCTCTTTTTTAATTAAAATTTAAATTCTTTGAAAGATGAGAACATTCTCTTTCAATCATATTTCAAATTCTTTAATTTTATTTAATCTTTAGTCGTTTTTATGATAATTTAATACTGATTAAACCTTTTAAACCTTAAACCTCTTGTCTTATTTTTTAACTTCCGGTTTAGTTTTTAAAACATTGGTAAATATCAAAATTCAAAATTTGACCATATTTGGGACTAAAATAATATTATTTTAGTTCAACTGATTTTAATTGAATTTTAAATTTAAATTCAATCTAAATTTTAATTAATTTGAACTTAATCCATTAATTCTAAAATAAATATAACTTAATTTATTAATAAATTTGGCTTTACAATTTTTTCAAAACTTAAAATTGACCCAAAATTTGATCTTATTTATATTAAGATTAATAATATTATTCTAATTTAATTGATTCAGATGGAATCATTTTAAATTTGACCTAAATTTTAATTAATTTTAATTTGATTTATTAATTTCGGATCCATCCGTGTTGGACCGATTTTGCAATCCCCAATGGTTGATTCTAAAGGCCATGGACAGGGAATTAATAGCACGTTCCAGTACAAAAGCAAAGTGAGCTAATGAGACTGAGGCTGAGCCACCGTACTTGTTCAAGCACTAGTGGAGGGATTGGCTTTGAAAGCGGATCAGAATCATTGGAGCAGGTGAGGGGGATCACAAGCTCACACTTTCCTTGTGAAAAGGAGATCAATGTTTAAACCTTCCTTCCGCGGATTTAAGAGTCCAATACATTAGGCATATCTGCAAGGGTAGTATCATTTAATATTTCGACTAATTTTAAATTAATATTTATATCATAAATTTATAAAATCATCATCAGTTAAAATCTTACTGAGTCGCAAGATCTCGGAAGATCTAATAATACGTAGCTTTACTACCACGTAATAGAGAGGCTGTATCTAACGTATAAAATTTATAAAATATTTTCTAAAAATTATATAACACTTAATTTTGAGCAAAGAAGTATATTTATTATGCTTTTAGAGATAATTATTCAATCATTAATTAAATTTTAAAATTTTTATATATTTATAAATTTATTTAATACACATTTTAAAATATATTAATTATAAATTTCTCAATACAAAATAATTATGGATGGATTAATACAAAGTTGGAAATTTAACGAATAAAATAAAATTATCTAAAAATTGAAATTAAAACTTTTTAAGTTAATACAAACTCCATGGAATTCAAATCTAATTCTAATAACTCAAAATTTTATTAGGCTCGAGTTTCTTCCAACGTTAAATTAAAACTTTTGAATGAGGTCATATGAACGGGAATAGGTCTTTTGTTTCCCTACTCTATCCCCCGTTTCTTTACAATCTCATCTATTCATTACAATAAATTAGATGAATGAAATTGGTTAGACACAAAAGACACAGAGTCCATTGAATAGATGATCTTTTCCTATAAGAATTAACGGCTAAACCTTCACATAACGGGATCAGATCTCCTGTTTCAAACTTTAAGAAAAATATGGTCGAAATTAAGTAATTGAAATAGAGGATTTTATGTGTAACATAGCACACCGTCGTAACATTAAAGATGTTATATTGTAATTTTCTCATGTACCCATTTGCATCTTATTAGCTACAACATTTAAAGATATTTAATTAAACTCTTAATATTGTATAATTAAATAATTGTCCTCTTATTTAGGCCGGCCGAACTTGACAACGTGAACTTGAGCTGAACTTAAAGCTCGATCAATTAAGACCGAGCTGAGTCAAACTAATTTTCTAACCCTAATCATCGGCGCCAAATATGTCTAAGTCATGACTCATTATAGAGTAATTACACTACTAATATGATATGTGATGTATATGATTAGCCAATTGTTTAATCATGTCGTATAGTCAAATATGCATACAATAAAGACCCTAATAAACACGTATTGCCACTTTTGTTATGAAATGATATTAAGTTTAGTTTCTTGTTAATGCCAATTTAGTTTGTTGGGAACAAAAGAAGAAACCCAATTTTGCAAGGGAAAGAATAAATTTCTTCTCCAATTTGGGTTCATCCTAAATATGTATATTAATATGGGACAAAAGAAGGAAGTTACTAAGTAATAGTCATGCTTAAATGCTCATAATTAAGAAAAAAAATATGATGAAACTAGGTCTTAAAATCTATTAAGGTAATTAAGTTTACAAATTTTCCATTTCTTTGATTTATTTTTAAAATATTAGTATTCTTAGACTTTATAATTTAACATAATTTCATAAAATTATAAAAATTAATGTTTTCAAAATCGGACTGGAAGTTAAATATGTAAGATAAGAGATTTAAGGTTTAAAAGGTTCAATCGATATTAAATCGTCATAAAAATGATTAACAATTAAATAAAATTGAAGAATTTGAAAAATGATTAAAAAAGATTATTCATATTTATCAAAAAATTAAATTTTAATTTAAAAAAGAGACAATTAAACGAAAATTAATTAGTTTATTTTTATTTATGAAAACTAATTAATTTACCAAAATTGGTTAATTAATTAATAAAATGATCTATTTTTAACAACATAAATTATTAAACTAAATCAAACTTAAAATTATAAATTGAATTGGAAAGTCGACTAGTTCAAGGTTTCATTGTTAAGCAGATCAAACCGATTCGATCTTTAAAACATCAATAAAAACATATTTGAAATTTCATTATACTTGCTCGTACTACTACTTAAATCAATTTATTATAAAATTAACTCTAAAAATCAAAGTAAAATTAATTTGAATGTCAAAAGGGTATTGGATTAATTCTGTTTTTTAAAAAAAGAAATTAACAAAGTCAATCTTTTTAAATTTTGAAGATTGGTTGACAATGCAGCAAGATTGAGTGTTATGACTATTTATAAAAAATAATATTCTAAAATAAATTATACAATGATCACAAACAAATTATCTATTAAATTGTACAAAATTTCATTTAAAATTAATTACTTATAAATATAAATTCTTTTATTTTCACTTAAAAAATAACAACAACAACAACTCCGAGACACAAGGTACATCAATTGTACGTAACATTTTCTTTGCATTTTTTACAGAACCTTTAACTTTTTGATCACAAAAGAACAACTTTACCGGTTACTCCAAAAACATTATTCAAAATTTTAATCTTGATAGATAGATTTCAATTTTTTAAAATCTAAAAGAAAATTTTAAATCTTTTTTAATTAATTATATTAATCTTTATGAAATTTCATTTTTTATTTCAAATTTCATATATTAAAATTATGATTTATTTCTCTGTAATATTGTTGAATTATCACAAAATTCTTTTGTTATATTTTTAAACGTGAAATTTAATATAATTAATTATTTTTAAATTTAGCCAATAATACAATTCCACGTTTGTTCACGCGTTTAGGAGCAGTGTAAATGCCTTTTTTTATATATTAAAATAGAAAAAATAAGGAAAAAAAAAAGGAAGAATCATACAATGAACGGAGGCTTCCTTTTTTATTGTAAAAGAAGATGCCGCTGCACTTTCTCTGCTTCCTTATCTACTTAGACTCTCACTTAACTACTTCCACTCCCACTTCTCACTTCTCACTTCTCACTTCTCAGTCTCTTACACTCTTCATGATCAATTTCTCAGTAGCTACCGCACCTATAGCTACTAGCCTACCCACAGCCGCAGCCATTCTTGGTTACTAGGCTTCCACAAACAAAACTGAACAAGCCCCATCTTAATTAAGAAAGGAAAGTTTATGGCTTCTTAGCACATACAATACAATCAAAACGTGGTAAAATTTGCTACATATCTGTTTTTCTATCCACTGCACTACTCATCTGTGTGATACACAAATAGAGAGAGACAAAATGGGTAGAGGAAAAGTTGAGCTGAAGAGGATAGAGAACAAGATCAACAGGCAGGTCACCTTCTCCAAGAGAAGAAATGGTCTGCTTAAGAAAGCTTACGAACTTTCTGTTCTTTGTGATGCTGAGGTTGCCCTCATCATCTTCTCTAGTCGTGGCAAGCTCTATGAATTTGGTAGTGCTGGGTATGGTTTCACTTCTATTTCTTTTTTTCTTCTTCACTAAGTGTGTGTTCTCGCAGTTCTTCGTGTGGATTTTTCTAGCACCATCCTGGTTTCTCTCTTGTTGTTGTGTTCGTAGTTCTTAGCTTTCGTTCTGGGTTTTAAAAGGTTTTCCTTTGGATTCTGATAGCTCGTATAAAGCTATATAGATAGCTATCTGTTTTGTGCTCAAGATTTGTATGTTTTTCTCTAATGGAATTTATGCGTTCATGACACTGCACTGTTTTATTTACCTGTCATGTTCGCTTATCTCCCAAGCTCATCCTTTTATTCTCTGGTTCTCAGTGCGCTCATCATTTTCCTTAGATTCTTTTGGGTTTTGGGTATGTTTTTGGATCGACTCTGACATGGGTTTTGAGTTTAAGGTTCTTCCAAGTGACATTCAGACACGTTTCATCGTCCTACGGAAAAAACCCTTCTTCTTTATCCCTCTGTCTGTTTCAGGCCTATGATTCTTCTTCGCTGGTTCCACTGGTTGACAAGTGACAGACATGAAAATATGCGATTCGAGTCAGCATTAATAACTCTGAGTCACTAACTAGTGATGTTGTTCTTGGACCTCTGTGTAAGATCTAGGGTTTTCTTACCTGCTTCTTTACTTTTCATTTTCCTTGTTTGTTTCTGTGATTTTCTTTTTCTTCCTCCAAAAAAAAAACAGAAAAAAGCGTACATCAGTCAGTCCTGAAGGTCTCAGAGGACTGATATTTGTCCACTTTTCTCTTTGATCTACTGGTTTCTTCCATTCCCTTGTCTCTCAATGTGGGTGTGAAGTATAATCAGTCTCACCCGTCATCAAAAAAGTTTAATCCTAATCTTTTTTCTTCTTTGGATCTCTGTCTTTGATCTTCTAGTTAATGAATCTAGCTTCACTAGTTTGATACTGATGATCACACCTTTTCCTAAGAATGAGATAATGCAAAATTGATCTTAATCTACAAATTAGAGTTTTTGAATATTCCATTAAAATTTTGATTAAGTTTATGATATCAAAAAGCTTTCAAATTTACCAATTTTATAAAACTAACAAATGCTTTTGTTAAATGATCGTCTTAGCAGACTAACCAAAACACTTGAGAGGTACCAACGTTGTTGCTATACTCCTCAGGACAACAGCATAGAACATCAAACCCAGGTTTGTATTTCCTGAATTTCTTTGCCTGCTTTTGATTCATGTAACTCCCACAAAAAGAAGTCCCTTTAAATTCAATTAGCATTTTACCCTTATATAATATTCTATCAAGTTCAACTTAATTTCTTTTGTATTTGGTGATCTTTCAAGAGCTGGTATCAGGAAGTAACAAAGTTGAAGGCAAAATATGAGTCTCTTCAACGAACTCAAAGGTTGTATAACTAAGCTTCTCTGTGATTCTCTTGTACCAAAATTATATTTTTTTTAGTGACAGTTTCAGTTTCTTAAGGCATTTGCTTGGGGAAGATCTTGGGCCTCTGAACGTAAAAGAGCTTCAGAATCTTGAGAAACAGCTTGAAGGAGCTCTTACTTTGGCTAGGCAAAGAAAGGTACATTACATAAAACATAGTAGCGAAGGTTGAAGATTGATAAAGAAATAGTATGGTTGTGGTTTGTTTTTGAGAAGATAATCTACACTTGAAGTGTAAGTATGGTGCTGTCTTTTCATGTTTTGGTGCAGACCCAGATCATGTTAGAGCAAATGGAAGATCTTCGCAAAAAGGTGGATTAAAACTACTCATGAAATTGAAGGATCTTCATATATAATTAGTTTCACAATTTCTTCGTAAACTTCTGTTCACTCTATACTTGCAGGAACGTCATCTGGGGGACTTAAACAAGCATCTGAAGAATAAGGTCGTGCTTGTTTGAGTAGTTAATCACCATTTTCGATGTTAAGAGCAATCTTTGTTTTGTTCCCCAAAGATTTTCACATTCTGTGTGCGTGTTTTTGACAAAATTTCAGCTGGAAGCAGAAGGACAAAGTCTTGCACTTCAAGGGTTATGGAGCTCTGCTGGAGCTGATGAAAATGGCAACTTTCACATGCTTCCTTCTCATACCAATCCTTTGGACTGTGATCCTGGACCTGTTTTACAAATCGGGTATGTGCCTGGAAATTTTTTGGCAAACTCATATTGCTCATAATGATCAATCAGAAAGAAGAAGTGAAGATGATTATAATGTCGTATGAGCAAGTGCATGATCGTTATAAGAAACTGATTTTGGTTTTGTTCTGAAACAGGTACCATCAGTTCGTTGCAGGTGAAGGATCGTCTGTTCAGAAAAGCTTAACTATGGAGACAAACTTCATTCAGGGATGGGTCCTTTGAACACTACTCCAAATTAGAGACCCACCAGTATATCCTCTATATATATATATATATTGGACTCTTATATAGTTATCTTTTTTTTATATTGAATTTGTAATGGCATATAGTTTTTTTATATGACATGAATTGGTCTATAATATTAATAAATTTATAAATGTTTCCTAACCCAAATTTGAGTGGATTCCTTTTTTAAATTTGCCCCAGGTGGCCGGCCCGTGGCCCCCCCGTTATTTCTAAATTAACGTCGTTTTCGAAGTTTTTTACTTTAAAAATAAGGGGGCGGTTTGTTCGCATGGAAGAATGGTAATAGGAATGAGAATGAATATAGTGAGGAATGAGAATATGTATTATTGTTATAATTCTGATGGTTGATTAAAAGGAAGAAATGATTACCATTACTATTGATAGTGGTTGGTTTGTAAAATATATTAAGAAATAAAATTTTATTTTTAATTAATTAT
>JANZXR010000009.1:25896353-25911434 GCA_027575705.1 Erythroxylum echinodendron | reverse complement strand
TTTCTCTTAAGTTGTTGTTCTGGAATAATTTATTTTAATGTCTATGCTCATTCTACGATCCCACCATATGTTTTTCCTGAGTTAACACTTATTGAAATTCTTTATCATCTACCTTCGATTTTGTTCGGAGGTAAATTAAGAGAGTTTGTTTTGTTTTAAGTTTGATGTGGTGGGGAATTCCTCCCTCGTGGGATACGCGTCCAGATGTCACGTAGGACGTCAGGCCCGTGACTCGCCCGGGTGGGATTCCAGCATTTCTTTTCCTCGCAAGTTGTACGGTAGTCTCTATAACATCCTTGTAAGTTCCGGTTGACAGCGCTATTTCAAACACTGACAAGAAATCGATGTCGATTAACAGCTTCTCTCCTTTAGGGCACACAATCAGACTCTGTATCATCAAACAAAATCAAATTCTTTTGTGTTAATATTTGTGGTTCTAAATCAAATATGATTAACGCTGAGAATTCTTTTTTGAAAGGAAAGAATCAAACCTTGAGAACGTCTTACGAGTTGCCGGAACAAAACGGCAACCAACATGTAGATCAGGACACGATCTATGCAGATGACACATCAACGCACCTATACGATCGACCGGCAAAGGAAAGAACCCAACCTTGAGAACGTCCTACGAGTCGCCGGAATAAAACGGCAACCAACATGTAGATCAGGACACGATCTATGCAGATGACACATCAACGCACCTATACGATCGACGGGCAAGATTGAATCAAACCTTGGGAACGTCCTACGAGTCGCCGGAACAAAACGGCAACCAACATGTAGAGGTTGACAAACAAAATCATTTGAGAAAGGAGGGAGAGAGAATCGTGTGAGAGAGGAGGTTTATGAGAGAGAAAATCTTTCAACAAATATATGTTCATGCGAAGGAATTCTAAGCGTCGGATCAAACAGACGAACGGGATAGATTTCGTGGTCGTCCATCCCGTTCGCCCTTAGTAAGTATACTTATAACATCGCAATCTTCTTCTAATTTTACAATATAAAATGAATTAATTTTAAAATAACACATATTTTATATTATGATAAAATTTTATTTTAATAAATTTTTATAATTAATATTAATTGACTTATTATTTTTCTTCATATAAAATAATTTTAATAATTTAACTGTTAAAATTATTAAAATAAATAACAGTATAATAAGATCCCATTTTTAATAAATTTAACTAAAGGTTAATAAAATTGTTAAAATTTTAATAATTCATATAATGTTAATTACAATAATTATTGAAATTATTAAAATAGTAACCAATAATTAAGTCAAATATATTCGTTAGAGATTAGCCGAACCTTAGGCCTAATCCTTTCCAAAAAATTTGGTTTCAAAGTTGGACTAAAGCTTCAATCATCCAGTCCCATACTGGCTCACCACAGTCCAATCTGAAGTCAACGAGCCAATCCCTAATCAATCTAACCTCAGGCTTAATTGTCTTAAAAAATTATTTTTCAAGATAGACACCTTTATTTTTTTCAGCTCATAAAAATAAAAAATAAGTCGGGCTAAGGCGAGTTTAGTTGGAGCTCGAGCCTAACTGCCTAAGGCCCGAGCCCCCATGAAAACTTTTGCGACCAAGCCCAGCCTGACTATTGTCATCCTTAATATTTGACGAAGAAAATTAAACAAGAAATCACAATTTTCACCTGTCAGTTAAAGTGTTTTATATAAAAACATTACCTGTTGCCCTTATTTGCTTGCGCAGCTCAACGTATTCAATAGAGCAACTAATACATATTTATTCATACATATATATACCGACGACAAGAGCAAAAAAGAAAAAAGAACAAAAAGGGCAGCCTTCAATTAACGTTGTGGTCGTGAAGGAGGAGGGAAGCCTCTGACCCTTGTTTCCGGTGGTCCGATGAAGAGCTCAGTCTCCACATCCGAAACCGGACTACTACTTCCTTCATTTGGTAAGTTTTCTTCCTGATTATTCTTGGACCCTTCCCATGGTTGCACCCCACACTAACAAATGCAAAGTCCCAAACTTCATTAACCATTACCATTTGAAGTACTAATAAAAGATTCATCAGTTTCAATCAAAATGATCATGTTCTGAGTTCAGAGTTATGAGTTCTGTTGTTTTTATCAGACAAATAGATCTAAACTTCTCCCTTTACCTTTTCAGACAGCTTTGTGTTTTCAGCTAACAATGCCTTCTCCTGAAACAAACACACACACAAAACATGTCTGTAAGTTCACACATTCAACTGCATCATTTCATTGAAGACAGAAATAGGTTCTTACCAACTTCATGGAATAGTCTCAAGCTTCCATTTTAGAATTACAAACAATGCATATACTTACTTGACTTGTGTAATGTAATTAAAGTTGAACTATAGAACAAAAGAAAATAAGCGTTTTCCAAAAGAATTATAAAAAAAAGAGAAAATTTGAACAAAATGCAATATTATTATAACAACCCTATAGTTTTCATCATTTATAGATATAAGATTTATACAATTTTTAAAAAATAGTCACTAAATTAAAAATTTTGACGCTAAATTGAAATAATTAAAAAAATAAGTAATAATTGATTTGATATCCTTATTTTAAATTTTTATATATTAAAATTAATTTTAAGAAAGTTATTTTTATTTTTAACATTTAAATTTATTGTTTCAAGTTGTGATTTTGTTCAAGATTCCACCTTTTCCTTCAGTTTCTCTATCTGTTCTTTGAACATCTGATTCTGTAACAAGCAAAAAGATAAGACTTTCAGATTCATCGTATACGTATGTGATATAAGCAAACACACAAGCTTGTAATCAATGGCGTCAGTAACCTTTCTAAGCCGAATGCTGCTTACACTCCTCTCCAGCTGTTGTTCTATCTGTTGCAGTTCTTCAAGAGTACATGATCCTAGACTTTCTCCAAGGAGTTTCCTGAGACAACAATGTCAGATTCGAACTTCAACTTCAGGATGTTGTGAGAAAATGGAAACTTCAACCAGAAAGTGTTTTATCATTAGTGCTTCCAACCGTTTTGAGACTTCAAGAAACTCTATCTTCTTCAACATCTCTGCTGCTTCTGTCTTCAACCGCTGCTATGTGTACAAGAAATGGATTAGGCACATAATGTTCCTTATTAATTTAAGGGGTATCTTTAATTTAAATAATTAAATAACTCTTTTATTTTTTAAATCTTTAATTTTTCAAAAAAATAATTTTCCTATACTTCTATTAAATAAAGCATACATAATATGAACATATATCACACATAAATCAATCAAATATAACCGATATGACTTCCGACTTAACTATTAAACTCGATTTGGACTAACTCTGAACTCATTAAACCCAACTTAAACTAATAATTTATTTTAATTATCTTAAATTATTAATTTGAGTCAGATTTAGTTGATTCAAATAGAATTTAAGAACTGAATTTGATTATCATGTCCACAACATTTGATTGATGGACATACATTGTTCATATTACGTGTATTTTAGTTAATCTTTGGATAAAAATCTTAGAAAAAGAGTTTTTTTAATTAAAATCATGAAAAAAATTCGATAATTCTAAATGTTAATTTTTTTTATAATTTACTAAAATCACAAGGTCAAGTACCCTAATTTAAGACTTATATCAAGGGTGAAACGCTCTACTTCATCATCATCTAAAATTTAGGAAGTGAGCAATTTGTATGTTGCATGGGAAAAAGAAGAGTCACCTGCACGTCTTCTTCAGTAGGTTTCTTGCTGATTTGATGGTCTTTTATGTGCCTCTGATAACGTTCGATAGTGCTTTGCATGCTGCAACACAAAGAACAAAGAAGGACTACCATACGTTATTAGTGAACACAAACCCTAAAGATCAACACTACCACACAAGAGGAGCTTAAAAAGGCAAAGATGAGATCAGGACATTGTAGCAGGTGAAAGGTGTACGCATGTGTTTCAATTCACACACATCATACTCAAGATCTAAATAGGCATAGCTTTGAAGTGAAAAGATGAGTTACTTCCATATATATATATATTATATGGATTTGATGTGAAGCTATGTAGCTTTAGTTATTCCATTTGGTGTACAAAGATTAGAAACATTACCTCCTTCATAGTTGATATAAGATATGGGTTTTGTAGTTTGTGATTGGTGAGTATTAATATTCATTTTTATTATATAAAATAAAATTTCTTTAATTATCACTAATAATTATCAAATGATAGTCATATAATTTATCCCTTTACATAATATCGATCATCATAGTTACGAGAATCACCAAAATGATGACTATATGAAGAAAGAAAGAACCCATCTTGTTTCTATTTCAAAGAAAGAAAGCATAAGGCTAATATCTAAAACATATAATAGCAATCTTACTTGGCTAAAATGATTTTCTTTTTTCTAATAAGAGCTTGAACTTCATAATGCAATCAATGGACAACTTGATCTTCTCATAACACATTGCCTAAAAAGGTTAAAACTTTTACTATCCTTCATCTTCTCTCTTTTTACCTCGGAGCTAGTTTGTGTCTTAGGGTCTTATGAGTTTTATGATACTGAAAAAGACTTGATTAAGTAAGGACACCTTGGACTTAATTATCCTGATTCGTGACATATTCAGACATGGAAACCATGAATCAGCCAAAAGAACACACAACTTGCTGATCAGTTGGTGAAGAGGATTCTCTTTACACAAAGAGTTCAGTGTTTCAATTGCATTCACTTAAAAGTAAAACCTACTGCAATTTGTGTACTAAAACCTAATTATAGCTTCTTAGTACAAGTTCAAAACTAAGAGTCCTTCAGCTCTTAGCTTAGCCCTATAACCTAGCTGGTGAAGACCATGGCCTTGTTTGTAGAGATGGTCGTTATGATTACTTTTTTTTCCTTCCACATTCATTGGAACATGAAATGAAAACGAAGACAGAATCTCTAGGAGGTGCCGTAAGGTATCAGTAAGAGAATCTTTAAAGATCTGATCGACTAGGATCAAGATCTGAGATTGTTTGTGCGTGTTCTTGTGATGCGTATGAGGAAGCGAGAGATAGAGAGGCTGAGGAGGCCATGGACATAACCCTAAGATGTAAGAGAACTTATACCACGCATCAATGGATAAGAGAACTTTACCACGCATCAATGGATCCAGAAAAGCTACTGCAGAGTTCAATTGCCCGAAGAACAAGGAACGAGGTTCTTAAGATATAAAGGAAGTGAAATTTCAAAGTAAGATGAAGGAAAAAAAGGTGATACCTTGAGCTTGCAAATTCATAAAGCTTCCCTCTTGGTGAGAAGATGATAAGAGCAACCTCAGCATCGCAAAGAACTGAGAGCTCAAAGGCCTTCTTGAGGAGGCCATTTCTGCGTTTGGAGAAGGTGACTTGCCTGCTTGTGGCGTTCTCTATACGCCTCATTTGAGTCTTTCCTCTCACCATCTCAACCTCTATATCAATGTCTTCACAAGTCTGTATATGAAGCTGAACACGGAAAACAGAACTTTATCAATTCTGTTGAATCAAAATCCACGAAAAGAAACAGTTCTGAAGGCAAAACTCATGATGAAAAAACTCATCAAACGGGCTAGTTTCACAAGATGAAAATGTCTGCAAAAAGTCAAACAAGCAAAGTTCCTGGATTGATCAATGAAACACCGTACAAATTGTAACTTAAGCGAAGCAGCCAAAGACCAGAAGCAGGAAGAAACTTAATAAGAAGGCAAAACCCAAAAAACCAGAAACTAGGTCTGAGACAGGAGAGGAAGACAAATCCCAAACCAGTGAAAATGAAGATGTCAGCCGAATTAATCTACTGTTACAGAGAGAAACCTACAACTACAGCAACGAGATCTCACTGAAATGGTTCTGAATTCTAATAATGGCCTCACATCAGTCCAAATCGAAGATTATGCAGTAAATACAAAACGGTCAAAGAGAGATTTGAGAGAATCTTACCAAATAGCAAAGACCCAGAAAGCCAGTTGATGAAACACAAGTAAGTACCAGGAAAGGGAAAAAACTAGAAAAAAACCTTGATACGCTGATGAGTAAATACTGATTTCTATCCAGGACATGAAGTTTGATCGATTCTCTCCTCTTCTAGCTATCTAGAATGCACAAAAACCAACTATATCTTTCCATATTCATACATATTCTCACTTTTTATCCAAGCACCTCAAAAACCCACCTATATAAAGAAACAAACCTCATGCTATATCACTGTACATCTAGATTATTCAACGAAAGGTTGAAAAAAACCTCATCCTTTCCTTGTTTTAGAAAAGCCCACGTCAAAGAAGAACATTTTGCACCAAAAAGGGCAAATAAAAAGCAGATTAAAATAATAAAAAACAGACTTAAAATAGAAAAGGAAGATGTTGACTCTTTTCTTCTTTTTCAACTCTTCTTCTCTTTTCTTCTTTTGGGTTAGGTCATGAGTGGAGCGAGAGAGAGAGGAGGAGGAACGGGGGCAGTACTAGGGCTGGCACCTAAAGAAGCAACACTGTGGTAAAATGGGCATGGTTGGTAGAGGAGAATACATAGTACAAGGTTGGAAACATGACACTGTATGTCCGTACGACCAGACATAGGAAGCAACCAATGACTGGTCGAAAACGCACTGAGATTTGATCATTGCTGCTTTTGTGCTATCTTTCTCCAAACCCGCAAACTTATTTCCCTTCACATGGGAACTGGGGACCATGCGTATGCATTCATCACCTCAAGGCTCTCTCTTTAACGTATCATAGAATTAAAATTAATTTATTTTATAGCTTTTATATTTTACATTTACAAGAAAGTTTTAATCAATTTTATAGCTTTATTGATTTTCTAAATCTAAAATATAAAAAACTGTTAAATAAATTAAATTTGATTTAAAATATTTATTTATTTATTTATTCTTATGGTTGTTGAACTTCTCCAAATCTCACGTATAAGCGAGATTTTTGTTAAGTTGCTTTTTGTTATTATTTTTTTTATATTTTAGATTTGAAAGAAATTTTAATTCAATTTTCATTAAAATTTTAATAATAATCGCTCAATAATAATTATTGACGTGTGTATTACATACACATATATATATAAGTTATATATTTCCGAAAATAGCCTCTCTATTTTGAGAGAGTAGGTTTTGTACTATCAGACTTTTCCAGACTTTACTTTAATGAGAGATTCAGACTGAATGTGATGATGATATGTAAGTTATATATTTAGCTAATAATTGGTAGATATTTTTAAAATATAAATTTTTATTTAATAATAATAATAATCACAAAAATTATGATCATACAATTAGTTAATTAATTAAAATTTCTTGTAATTTGTTTTTATTGAAGTATATTTTATAACAACTCTCTTTGTTATATTTTATGAATTTTAAATTCATTCATAATTCTAAAAATACTTCAATAATTTAATATTATGTTACGAAAAAAAGAGAAAAAAATAACAATATATGGCACATATTTTAATTTTTAGACAATTTTTATAGTTAAGGATAAGTTTGCATATTATTAAACTTTTTTATATTATGCACTTCTAATAATTTTAGTAATTACGTTATTATGATAAAAATAGTATAAAATTTAATTATATATAATAAATAATATTAACAAGACAATTTAATATACATGTACAATCTTGCTTTAAATTTGTAAAATGATTTATTTGAAATATATGCGTGACTTATACGTTATAGAGTGGTTTCGTGATTTATAAGTTGTGAAGTGATTTTCATAATTTACAAATTATGAATGTAGGTGAAAAGACGAGTGATTGTAATTTTGTATGATTAAAGATGAGACGTGTTACCTTTCAATGCGGTATGTAACTTTAACATCATATCATCAAGTTCTGGATAAGAGGATTGATTATGTATCATATCTGTTTTTATCATGTTTTATTAGATCTCATTCATAAATTTATGTAGAATCTATATAAATGTATAGATAAATTTTAATAGAACATAATTAAAACAGAATAATTAAAACAAAATATTTGATGTGATTAACCAATATATATTTTCGTAGGGTTTAAATAAATATATTGGACTATCCTAATAGAACAAAATGCTCTAATCTTTAATTAAACATATATTATTAAATAAAATTAATTAATTAATTATAATTTTTAATAATTTATTAATTATTAAAAATTAATTAATTAAATTTTAATAACAAAAATTATTAAAATAAATCGAATTTGAAAATTATTTAAAATTTTTACCATCGAATATGCCATGTTATTTGATTGGCTTTTTAAATCATATCTATTCGATAATAATATTAGGTTCTTTCACAAGCGTCGAGTCGACACGTGTCAGAAGGTTAATAGGTTTATGCCGTTTATGCAAGCTTGTTTAGGTTGTTCTTTTTATGGGATTGTTTCCAATTCAGACCGGAATTAACTTGGACTGATTCGATCTGATAGTTGGTGGGGTGGGGGGACCAGAAGGATTGCGATGTGTATAGATATCCACAAACAATCAAACGGTCCAGATTTCACGATTGACGATATTTCGGCCTCGGTTGTTGGTGTTTCTTCATCCCATCAAAATCGCTTTAATCTGCAATCCTCCAATTGCGATTTTGTCTTTTTCTCAATTTATCAGAGAAAGAGACAGCTTAGGGTCTATTTATGGTACGGATCATCTCTTATTTTCGGTATCTGGGCAGTGAATGCCCGTTGGCCCAAAGTCAAAGCCCAACCTCATACACTTTCTTGAGAGTTAATAAAAGATTAAAAAGTGCAATTTCAACATTTTTAAAATATTCAAAAAAAGATTTTCATTGTTTTGGTTTCCATTAATCTTTTAACTTTTTTCTATTGTAATGATAACAATAAAATTTATTTATTTTATTATTATTTTATTTTCTTCTCTTCGTATGGGTCATTTAAAAACAGTCTCTCTATTAATTAAAGATAAAATTAAATATTACTAGACTTGCTTAAATCTCGCATATTAGTTGGATTTTTATTGGACATTGTTGTTGTTATTGTACAAAATAGATTTTAAATGATGAAAAATTTAACAGAGTTAACTTGTTGTCAATTAAATACTCAACGCTAACATAGTATTTTTACTGTTACAAGACAAGTGAAATCTGCCGTCGAAAATATATAATTATGAGCATATTGCTACGTGACAAGTGAGATTCATTGCATGAATTGTATAAATAGAGGCTTTCGTTATTTCGTGACTGTAGGCTCACTCTATAATTTAAAACAATTAATTATGTGGTAGCTAAACTCACTTTCTATTTAAAAATATAAAAATAATATTGTGTCAACATTGAAATGATATTTAATTAACAGAAAGTGAACTTTGTCAAATTTTTCATCCATTTAAAATTCGTTCTAATTTTTTTGAAAACGGTATGATTCAATTTGAATGTTTCAAAATATTAGGGTTTAAGTTATATTATGTTTTAAACGTTGAAATTCAAAAAGTATTTTTAGTTGGTAAAACAATTCAATCATAATTTTGATAAAAAATTAAATTTAACAACTTAACGTTTAAATATTTAAATTTAAATTTAAATTTGAACAAATATGTTTTAATTTAATAACTTTAAATATGATTGATTTAATTTTTATAAATAAATGAATTTTTAAAATTATTAATTCTAACTATGGTTAATGCTTGTGTAGAATCTACTAAATTACGAGAGTATTCATGTATGATCTATATTAAATATGATCAATTTTCTAACTTCATTTTTTTACTTTTTTGTCTTATTTTTAATTTAATTTGTAATATAATATTTTTCTTACTCACATCTTTACTTTATTTTCTTTTAAATTGATCAAAACGTTTGGTTTATAATTTTAAAATAAATCATTTTAACCAAATTTAGCATTGCAAAATTATTGATGTGAGCAAGAGTAAGGATCACCAAAGAAATGGCGTGCGTGACAGGGCGAGCTTGTCATTCCAGTTAGACCTTTCTCCAAAGCTAGGATTGAGAGACTCAAGGAGACTTTCTATGCACATGTGGGTCAATTTATGGAGAGGATGGAGTGCATCAAGCCTATTGGAGGAGAGCTATTTGAATCACAACCTAAATTGATTCATTTATCTCAAATCTTTGGATTAGACTCACTTGGGACTTGAAGACCATTGTATTAAATTGCGCATTATCACTTAAGCCCAAAAGGAGAGGTGCGTTTATGATCAGACTTGAGAGTGCATTCGACCAGGCCTAGGCATGTTTTTTATTTTTTATTATTCTAATTTGGACTTGTTTTAAGTTATTTATATTTTGAGCTTCTGTATATTTTAAGCCCAAGTCTTTTAGCATTAAGCCTAGGTATAAATACTTATGTTTTAGAGTTTTGGAGCAACTTTTGATCATATTGCTGTCGGCCATCTTGAGAGAAAAACACCTTTTGCTCTTTTCAACTTAGGAATTAAACATAACTTATCAACTGAATCAGATTGTGACTTGATTTTGATCCTAAATAATTTTCCTGATTTGTTCTTTAACCGTTATCCAAGTTGTTCGAGACAAGTTCTTCGTGAGATCTAGTAGGTAAATTTGAAACCTTGCGTATCAGATTTAATTTAGTTAATTCGAATATATCTTTTTCTTTTTTCCTTAGATCCGAAAAATCTTTCAATTCTATAGTGCGCGTTAGTTGGTATCAGAGCGTTGGTGTGGAGGAGAATTCTTAATCAACTCCATCAAAATTCAAGAAATTGCCGCTTATCACTATCCAATTATCGTCAGTTCATCAATTCAGGTGTGAATTGACTTTTGGCCTACGGTTTCTTATTTTTCTTGTTTTAATATATTTGACCTAGATCCAAAAAAAAGTCAGAAAAAAGTCCAAAAAAATTCCGAAAAATAAAATTCAGAAAAAAGTGCAGAGAAACAAAAAAATGAAAAAAAAAGTCAGAAAACAAAATCTGAAAAAATATGGGAAAAATAAAAAAATCCAGAAAAAAGTTTTGTTTCATTATACTCATACTTGCTAGTTAGCTCAAAATTTTCACACTGTTTTGTTTCTTTTGATAAGTTGAGAATTGGTTCTGAGTGGTGAATTGAATTTTAGAGGGAATTGAGTGGTAAAAGGCAGAGTGTATGAGATTATTTGATGGAGTCATCGCTGTGACTTAAACACGAGGGGACTGACATCAATTGAGTGAAACACGTGAGAGAGTGTGTGAGGTTGTTTATTATTAAACTTGTTTTGCAGGTATATCATTTTATCTACAATATTACAGGGAGGTAGTAATGATGACAATCAAGGGGGAGATGCATATATCACTTTCACTTTGAGAGTCATACAGCAACAAATTGAGAGGTTCAATATAGCCTTAACTGAGATTAGGGGACAGATGGATGAGCTTAAATAAGGGAGACGGGAGGAGCCTCAGGAGAGGTGTGCAGCTGTACGCCAGTAGCAACCACCACCTTGGTATGAGCCAGAGGAGGATGACTTTAAGGAGGAGAAGGAGTTTGAGGTACACAGACTTAGGAGAGTTCAACGAGTTGAGCCATTTAACAGGAGAGATGGAGACGTTAAATCTATCAAGATGCAGATCCCAACCTTCAAGGGAAGGAATGATGTAGAGGCTTACCTGGAGTGGGAAAGGAAGGTAGACTTGGTTTCAGAGTGCCACAATTTTTTTGAAGATAAAAAGGTAAAGCTAGTTGCTGTTGAATTTACAAATTATGCACTAATATGGTGGGATCAATTGGTGACATCCAGGAGGAGAAATAGAGAGATGCCAATTACTACTTGGGAAGATATGAAGGCATGCTTGAGGAAGCGGTTTGTGCCTTCTTACTATTACAGGGAGATGCACAAGAAACTTCAGAGACTCACTCATGGGTCTAAATCAATGGAGGATTACCACAAAGAGATGGAGGTGGCTATGATCCGAGCCAAGATAGAGGAGGACCTAGAAGTTACAATGGCCAGATTTTTGAGTGGACTCAATAGGGAGATAGCCAATGTTGTGGAGTTGTAGCACTACTTAGAGATTGAGGACATGCTGAACATGACCATTAAGGTGGAGAAACAAATGAAACTTAGAGTGGCAGCAAGGAGTGGGATGAATTCTAGCCAATCATGGAGTTCAAAATGGCCCAAGAGAGAGGAAAAGTCAAAAGACAAAGGGGTGGACTTCAAGGAGACACCCAAAAGGCCGAATGTAGGGTTTGACCCTAAAGGTACACCTAACATCTAAGTTTCTTCTAGTAAGCATTCTAGCATTAAATGTTTTAAGTGTTTGGGTACTGGCCATATTGCATCTCAATGTCCAAATAAGAAAGTCATCATTATGAGAGATAATAGGATGATTGATTCGGAGGATAGTGGTAGTGAATTTGAACTTATTGTTGATAAAGATTTTGAGGATGATAGTTGCTTTGAGAGAGCTATTATAGGGGAAGCACTAGTAGTTAGGAGGGTACTGAGTGCTAGGGCCACAAATGAGGTTGTGGATCAGAGAGAGAATATTTTCCATATGAGGTGTTTAGTTGGGAGAAAAGTATGCAATTTGATCATTGATGGGGGTAGTTGCACTAATGCAGCTAGTTATATTATGGTATAGAAATTGGGTTTCACATGCAGGAAACGTCCAGAGCCATACAATTTACATTGGTTCAATGATAGTGCTAGTGTGAAGGTGACTAGGCAGGTTGTAGTTCCATTTTCAGTAGGAAAATAGGAGAATGAGGTGTTGTGTGATGTGGTATCAATGAAGGTTGGTCATATGTTACTTGGGAGACCTTGGCAGTTTGACAGGAGGGTAGCACATAATGGGTATACTAATAGGTACTCCTTTAAGTTTACAGGTAGGAATTTCATTCTAGTACCTTTATCATCTCATGAATTATACCTGGACCAGATAAAAGTAAGTAAAAGTGAGGAGGGTTCGGGTAGTGAGAACAAAAAAAGTGAAGAGAGAAAAGAGGCCCAAAAGAAAAATGAGTTTGGCAGAATGGTGAGTGGCTGCACAAGTGAGGAAAAGGAAGTGGGATGTGCAGGAGAGAAGAGCTCAGAAAGAGAAAAGAAGAAAGAAAAGAAAGAGAGAAAAGTGAACTTGTTTGCTAAAGGAAAAGAATTGAGGAGAGTAACTGGAGAGAAGAGAGCACTAGTATTGGTTAGATATAGAGAGTGTTTAGTTTCTGACACTAACCCTCTTGAGGCTTTGCCTAGTATTTTGCTTCTCTTTTGCAGGATTATACTGATGTCTTTACTGAGGAGATGCCTAAGGGACTGCCACCCTTGAGAGGCATAGAGCATCAGATTAATTTTGTGCCCGGAGCTTAGATTCCGAACCGCCCAACTTATAGGAGTAATATTGAGGAGACAAAGGAGCTTCAAAAGAAGGTGGGTGAGTTACTAGAGAAGGGGCATGTGAGGGAGAGCTTGAGCCCTTGTGCAGTGTCTGTGTTGCTAGTGCCGAAGAAAGATGGGACCTGGAGGATGTGTGTAGATTGCAGAGCTGTCAACAAAATCGCTGTAAAGTATCACCATCCTATTCTTAGGTTAAATGATATGCTTGATAAATTGCATGGTGCATGTATCTTTACCAAAATTGATTTGAAAAGTGGATACCACCATATTAGAATAAAACCAGGAGATGAATGGAAAACTGCTTTCAAAGCTAAATATGGATTGTATGAGTGTTTAGTTATGCTATTTGATTTAACTAATGCACCCGACACTTTTATGAGGTTGAAGAATCACGTGTTGCATGCATTTCTTAGAAAATTTGATTTTGTTTACTTTGATGACATCTTGATATATAGCATTAATCTTGATGAGCATGTCATACATGTGAGATGTGTTTCGAATGTATTGAGACAGGAGAAACTGTATGCGAACCTTAAAAACTGTACTATTTGTATTGATAGGCTTGTCTTCTTGGGGTTTGTAGTCAATTCTAGGAGAGTTGAGGTTGATGAGGAGAAGGTAAAGGCTATCTAGGAATGGATGACACCTAAGAGTTCTAGTGAGGTAAGGAATTTTCATGGACTTGCTAGTTTCTATAAGAGGTTTGTGAAAGATTTCTCTACCATTGCTACTCCTTTGACTAAAATAGTCAAGAAGGAAAAAGGGTTTACATAGGGTGAGGAACAAGAGCATGCATTTAATTTGTTGAAAACAAAATTGAGTTATGCTCCTATTCTGTGTTTACCTGACTTTGAGAAAGCTTTTGAGGTTGAATGTGATACTTCTGGTATTAGTATAGGTGTTGTGCTTTTGTAGGAAAACAAACCAGTAGCTTATTTTAATAAAAAACTGAGTGGTGCACAACTCAATTATCTAACCTATGACAAGGAGCTTTATGCTGTGGTGAGGGCGTTAGAGGTGTAGCAACATTACCTAGAGATTTTGTCATTTGGACATATTATGAGTCCCTAAAGCACTTAAAGGGACAGGGCAAGCTGAGCAAGAGACATGCCACTTGGGTGGAGTTTCTGGAGACATTTCTGTATGTACTATATTACAAGCAAGGGAAGAAAAATGTGGTAGCTGATGCTTTATCTAGGAGGTATTCCTTAATTTCTACTTTTAGTTCTAAATTATTAGAATTTGAGTAGCTTAAGGACATGTATACTTCTGATGACGATTTTTCCACCATGTATGCTACTTGTGAGCATGTTGCATTCCAAAAATTTTATAGGCATGATGGATATTTGTATCTTGGTAATCAGCTATGTGTGCCTAATTATTCTTTGTATGCTTTATTTGTCCATGAGGCCCATAGTGGTGGTTTGATGAGTCATTTTGGGGTTTGGAAAGAGCTGGAAGAAGTAAAAAAAAAAGGGTAATGCTGTTTGACAATTTTGAATATCCTTCATTCTTTGGTTATAACTTCTTCTCCAGACATCCAATTGACATGGGAATTGAACCAATGGACTCTTAATACATTAATCTTCTTCTCCACCAAAAATCAGGACTTTATAAAATGGATTGATTGAAGAAATTAAGTTGGAAATATGACTATACTGAAGTATGATAACTGGGATGGTTTTACTGAACATACTTCAGTATTCTGATTATATATTGATCCGTAGTTTTCCATATGGAGTGATTCTTGTTTTTAATTAAACTAGATTCATAAGGCTACAAATTGTATGAAGTGATGGAATTCTAATT
>JANZXR010000009.1:25869402-25896253 GCA_027575705.1 Erythroxylum echinodendron | reverse complement strand
ATAACACAACTATGAAAATCTGGAATGAAATAGAGTTCTAAGTGTTCAATACTTCTCAATAAATTCAATCCTTCAACTATATAACACAACTATGAAAATCTGGAATGAAATGGAGTTCTAAGTGTTATAGAACACTAATTAATCAAGAAGCACATCAGAATAAAAGCTCACGATTCAACTGCCTTATCCTAATCCATTTATCTACATAACAAACTAAATTCAAAAACTTGAGTCCTCCTTCGATTCAAACACGTCCACCTTCTTCTCTGCCGTCGACAACCCAGCCATCGATGACGAGTTCACCTTCCTTCCACGTTTAAACCGCTTCACATTCAGCTTTTCGAAGGCGACAGGATAACTGGGTCAAGATCAAGATAGCACTGTACGATCTACCAAACTTTAGAGAAATCGACAAAGCAATCGTGCACTGAGAAGCGTTGCCGTTGTGTGTGTGAGAGAGAAGAGTTAAATTTCTTTTCCTATGGAGTTGGTTAGAGATAGGGAAGACAAGATCTCATGACGGTGGACGGGGAAGACAAGATCAGATGATGGTGGAGTAGGCGGTAGAGACGAAGAGAGCCTAGAAGATTCGTTAAAATGAACGAGAAAGCAACTAATATCTGTTTTACACTGCGTTCAAAACCGGTTGGACCAGTTTGAGTAAAACCGGCCGGTTCTCCAACAAACCGGCCAGTTTTAATTTTGAAAGATTTTTTTAAAAACTGAATCGAACCACTGACCAATTCAGACATTTTCAGGTCAAACTAATCGGTCTAGTTTTTAAAACATTGTCCCTAATTAAATTATATGATGTCATCACTAAATATATACACTTACGAAAACATATAAGGGATATACGAAAGGATGACAAAAAGGTGAAACTTTTTTATAAATTCCATGTGATATAAGAAATTTTTATAAAAATTTTAATTTTTAAACTTATCAAATACTTTTTTATAAATTTTAATTTTTTAAAATATCTTATCTTCAATTTTCATTAAAAATAACAACAAAATAATCATCATATAAACATTTTACATATCCTAATCAAATATTACTATCATAATATATCATTTATTAAGTTTGACTCGAACAAATTAAATTTAGTTTTCAATAATAATTTTAAATAATTATAATAAATTATTAATTTAAGTTACATATAAATAATTTGATTTAAATTTTAATTTTTAAATAAATAATATTTAATTAATATATCAAGTGTGCTTTTATCAATGTTTTCTAACCAAAGTCTAATAGAATTTAAAAATAAATAATCACAAATAATTTCTAATAATTAGAAGATTAATTTTTTTAAAAATTTCTTAACATAAGAGAAAAAAGTTTCATAACTTTTATCCTTATATATATCTGTCTTGTTTTCTCTACATCATAGGACCTGCAACAGCTCGAGCCTGTTTGAGGAGCCGGATATGACAATCCCGGATATAGACCTTTCTAATCCGAGCTTAACCCAAAACTCTAGAAGCAGGGAGAAGACCTTAAGGAAAAAGCCGAGATTGCATCCTTGGATGGAAAACTTAGGTCCGACATGCCGATTAGATCCGAATACTTTTTCGAGCTAGCCTGTTGATTTCGGGTCACGCTGAGTCCGTCACATGCTAAGTTATCCCTATCGTCAACCTAAGAAGATCAATATACTACCTTACTAAGTTGTTATACACCGGTTGGGGGGTTCAATTGTTCATAATCTACCGTGGCTCTACCATCTGCTATGCTTCACATGAGGACCATCCTCTGCCCTCTTTCGGATAGGAATTGCAGAAAACAAACCTAATAACAATTTTAACTTCAAAAATCTTCATCTTTCCGAGGGATTACCAGCTATCGTTCTCTTCGCTGCAAATCGTATTGCTCTTGGGATCATCAAAATTTTCTCGATCACCAAATAAATGTTCATCTTCTGGAGGCTTATAATCGATCCCCCTCCAAACAACAATCTGCTCCTTGTCAAACGTAACAAGGATACATGGAACCAATTCCTGCAATGACACTGAAAATGATTGAGATTACAAGAAAAGATACAAAGAAGCAAGGAAACTTTAAATGTTTTTTCCGTTTATCTCTCACAATTTAGATCAACGTAGTGAAATATGTTCATAAGGAGAGTTCTTCGCAGAATACAAACTAAACTACAGAGACTTGGTTCTATTTTACTCATTAACATGGACAAACCGAAAACATGTTATAATTCACTGCTTTTGTCTTCGTCTAAAACTAATCCAATAAAAGAATATCATTTCAATTTTTACCCTTAACTTGCAGCCTATTTTCTTGTAGTCCTTTCTCTCAAGGCCCTGACAGTCTATTCGAACCAGTTCATTGACAAGAAAAGCATCTCTAACCATAGGTACCAGGTTGCCATAGTAACCGTTTTTTGCTGCATCAGGCAAAATTAGTAAAGAAGGAAATGATACAACTATTCAAAAATTGATAACTTGGAAACGGAAAGAATATGTACCGAGTTTTGTTAAGGCAGGGACAGCTAGCCCTCTTTTCCTCATTTGCTTCGTTTCTTCAATGCTTAGTCCATCAATAGTAGTCTTGATCAACCTCGGATACACAGGCTCGTGAGGTTTCCACAGCATTAACGGAATCACAGGCCTTTTCTTCTGATTGTAGTTTCGACCTCTATACAAAACAATTGTACCACCATGTCGCTGGATGATCTTTCCAAAAGTTTTATCCTGCAACAAAATTAACTGAAACTCTGCTTGCAGCTTGTACCTAAGTAATACAACAAAGAAAAAAAGCCCAATTTGGTCCTAACATTTTTAACTCAAGTGCAATTAAGTCCTTGAACTAAAATGTTTGTCAAATCGTTCCCAAACTTTTAAAAAACAATGTTTAAGCCTTATTTTCATCACCAACCAGGAAGTGATTAACTCGCGATTGTACCATGCAACTCTACTGAATTGCCAATGCAATAGTTATTTCTATTGAATTTGCCGACTAACGACTGCGTGTGTTGATCATTTCCAGATTGATGATGAAAAAGATGATTAAAAAATACCTTTTTTAAAAAGTTCAAATGCAATTTGGCAAAAACTTTAGTTAAATGAGTTGAGTGCATCTGGGACAAAAGTTTGAGGACCAAAATGGGCTCTTTTCCTACAATAAATCATAGTCAACACACTACTCTGATAAGAGACACGGCTACCAGATTAGAAGGAAAGAAGATACCTCAAGCTGAGTGCAAACATTTTTCATATCAACAGTGGGAACGCCCATGCACCTAATCCTTACTGCCTCATCATGTCTCCAGTGATTATGGATATCATTCAACATGTTGTGAGTTAAACCGTCTCTACCTGTAAGACATTACCCCAAGACAAAAACAACAACAACGTCAAAAACAACAAAAATAGACCATTTCCAACGTCAAAGACAATCAAACATTCATATAGCAGGATGTAACCAGACATTCAATTGCGTCTCTGCAAACTAAAAATGGTTTCTTCACAAAATTCCTGGAAAATGGACAATCAAACAGGTTCAAGAGCATACATTCTTCTTAATTAGTTTCTAGGATTCAAATTCAACACAGAAAACAACCTATGCGAACCCCGAAAATCTTAAACCCTAAACCAAGAAATGGGTATTACCTAAATTAATCTGCCTCTTGGTTTTCTTTCTGTGACACCTATCCACCAAAATCTTCCTCTCCGCGCCAGTGAGTGGGGCCCCTTGAATTCTCTCTCTCATCATTCTTCTCTTCTCCTCCAAGTTCGGATCCTCCACTCCGTCCAAAGACTCCACCTTCGGGTCGATAACCGGGGCAGAAACTCCGGTCCATACCCGGTCCAACCTATCCGGGCCAAAAGGCGAGTACTTCGGCTCCCTCAGGCCGATGGGCCTCACTGCCGAGCTACTCTCGGTGTAACTATGGCGAAAATCAAACGGCAAATCAGAATGTATCGTTTTAATAGCCGTCCGATCGAGCGAAGACGGAGGACAATACGGTGGCTTTTTCTTCTTCTTCTTCTTGCGGTTACCGAAATTAGAAGGATTAGGGTTAGGATCTTGAGGGTTTTGGGGAGAGAGAGAAGGCGGTGGTTTGAATGAGTAGTAGTCGTGGAGCTTAGAAGTCGATGAGGTGGAATAAAGTTGGAAAGGGAGGGGCGTGGAAGAGAATGGCTGTTTATGGCGGGAGAGGCGAGTGATGAGGAACATCAACGTCCGCTTCCGTTGCCGTCGAGCGAGGGAGTGGGTTGGGCGCCAATGTCTTCCTTATCTTCAGATTGTTGTACAGGCACAGACATTAAAAATTTAGGCTTAGACAATTTTGATATGGAATTTGGGCTGAGGAGCCCAGGTTGGTCGAGTTTCGGACCCAAAGAAATATAGAAAACAGCATCATTTCTATATTTTTAATTAAAAAACAGCTCAGGTCTCGTCGAGTCCGACTCGGTTCAGGCCGGGCTATTTTGAAATTGGGATCAAACTCGTCCTACGGTAGAAACCACGGAGCTAATCCGACTTAGTGTCTTTTTGGATAGGCTTATATCAGTAGAATTTTTATCAATGGAGTTTTTATCAGTAAAGTTTTTATGAAAAACTTTAAATTTGAGTTTTTTTAAACTGTAGTTTAACTTCTAAAAAAATCATTTTTATTAAAAATACTAAATTTTACGGCTAAACACTCTTTTTTAAAAAATAACTTTTGTGGTAAAGAAAAGTACTTTTTTACCCTTCAAAAGCTGAACCAAACAAGCACTTAGACTCATTATCGTTTCGTTAGATATTAAGAACGTATTTAGTAAACAATTCATCAGCTATTTTTTAGCTTCTTAACTAAAAGTTAGATTTTGACTATCTTAAAAAATTATTAATGTATTTGGTGAATAACTTATTTAAGTCCAATAAGCTAATTTCTAAATGCTCCATAAGAAGAGCTTTTGGAGTTAGCTGTTTGTCTAATGACAATATTCTTCTGCACTTTACTCCCTACTTTTGTTCTGTGTGTTTTCAAAGTCAGTTCTTTTTATCGTACAATTATATCGTAAAGTTTAGAAGAATATAATAAAAGAGTTCACTAAACTTTTTTTATCTTTATTTAATTTTATAACATTAGTTGCCAATCAAAAATATCATAATATTAAAATTTTGAACATAAAGAGTGACATCTAATTAATATTTTTATTATATAACTACTATATATCGTATCTTTTTCATATTATAACTATAGATATTTTAATTTATTAAATAATAAAATATATACATTTTATATGAAAAATACCATTATGATGTAGCTTGTTGCATCATACATATTAATAGAAATAGAAAATTTAACGTTGAATTATTATTATTATTATTATTATTATTATTATTATTATTATTATAAACTTAATTTTTGTAAAATTAAATATCTACATTCAAATTTTTATAAGAATATTCAACGAAGCACTGAGAAATATAATGATTATGCCTTTATTTTTTTTAAATCATACTTCCATAAGTTATTTTACACGTCAACAATTAATATTAAATTATTAATTTTATCAAACATCTTTAATAAATAGTTGATATTATTCACTGGCCAAATCAGTTGATATAATCAGCTATCAGCTAACTACTGATAGAATCATTTAACAGCTAATACAATCCATAGTTTGCCAAACAGGGCCTAAAGCGTATAGAAGATAAGCTTATCAATTAAGTAAGGGTATTTTAATAAGTTTAGTTTTAATTTAAATAATATTATTTTCAAAATATTACACTATTTTAATAAAGAGAATATTTTTATCACTTTCAATTTTCAAATTATGGTCAACCTATAATTACTCAACTCAATACTCAAAATGTGGGATTAAGCCTTATTAATATCCCTAATAAAAATGCTACAACTAAAATTAACAAAATTTGAAATTAATAAATAGTTTAATTTAAAGAATTTTAATCTAATTTAAATTTATTAAAATAGTATCTTTCTTAAAATAGTAAAATTTTTAAAAATAATATTATTTTAAATTTTAATAAATATTTTAGACAATTAAAATAAATTACAAATATTCTAATAAATATGAATTAAGAGTTTACATTAATTTTGATATCAATATACTACTTTAAAATATCTTAAATTAATATTTTAATTTCAACAAACTAATATAAATATGCATATCATGTTTATTTTTGATATGATGTAAAGTCAACAAACTTTAATGCACAAAGTTCTCCTCTTTGAGAGTGACATCAATTATAAGCAATCTTTCTTTTATAATTTTATAAAGAAATTATTTTCGTAACTCGAATAAATGACTTTTTGGTCATAGAAAAATAAATAATTACAGTATTGGTATTTGGATCCTTGTTACGGGCATCTATCTGCTAGTGGGCATAATTCAAAGACTTGAAGGTTTTTAAAGGCCCATTGTTAGAGCCCAAAATAAACATTTTATTTAATATAAAACAATACAGCACAATATGATAAAATGTTATTTAATTATTTAAAATAATTTTGATTATATGTATATTTTTAAAAACATTTGATTAATTTTTCATAGTAAATTATACAATAAATATAATTATAAATTTTCATTATTATTTTAATGTTTGATATTAAACAGTGAGGTTATTTAATTTCATTCTTAATTCTTAATGGTTACATGCCAAACTCCTATAATTAGGAATTCTATTGTTATTCTCACATTGACTTTTTATTCTTATTTTATTTTTATTCCGACTTGTTTATTACTAATTACTAAAGAAAACTTAAATTTGACAATATATTTTTAAGAAATAAATATCATTTATATAAAATTTAGAAAGTAACTCTTTAAAGTTTCACTTATAGTATAAATAAATATTTATTTATAATATTTAACTCTTAATTTTTATAATATAGATAAATATTTATTTTTTTGTTATTATCGTATGTTAACTTTAATCAGTTATTAAATATAATTACAAAGAGTGAATAATTATTAATAAATTTAAAATTTTAATTTTTAAATACTTATAATTTTTTAAAGATAAAATTATAGTTTTTTAACTGAAATATAATTTATGATTAGGGATGACATGTGAATTCGGACCAACCATAGCTTGATCAGGCCTCAGGTCGGACTAAAGTTTGAGCTTGAATTGTCCAAGTTCGGTCTGACTGAAGCCAATAACTATTAAAAAAATGACATTTAAAAAAAAAATTAAAGTTGGACTTAATCAAGAAGGAATTAAGCCTTGTCTTTTTTAATTTTTAGTAATTAGATTAGGTTTGGTCACTTGAGCCTAACGTAATTGTCATCCCTACTTATGATCAAATTGAAAGGCACGATGCTTCTTCTAGTCAAGGTTGACCAATCAACCTTCACCATCGCCATCATCATACACAAGATGCTAAGAGTTGTCATCATATGTTCCCAACAACCTCCATTCATGTTCAGTCCTCACTCAGAGTATCAACAAACCAACTTATGATGGCTTCTTCAGGACAAAACTTAAAAGCGACTCAAACTCAAACCAAAAGTTGTGTGTGTTGTGTGTGTGTGTGTGTGTTTTGTATAGTAATATGACAACTATTGTTCATGTGCTATGGTCCCAACTGTATAAAGTTACATTCTAGTTATCAGAAACGTGCACCATTTCCCTTGAAGAAGACGCAAAGAGGGGATATAACAAATATGTAAGGTCAAGAACACACATAAAAAGCTCGTTATGCAAAACGACAAAAATTTGTAATTATTATTTGGGACCATTATGATTTTTTTTTAATTTAGAACTGTTTTCATCAGAGTCATTTAAAAACACAGTATTTTTATTAGTTAGGATAAGATTATGTACTACGGGACTTCTTAAATCTTGTATATAATTGAGATTCATACTAGATGTTAACAGTCTTTTTATTAGTTAGGATAAGGTTATGTACTACGGGATTTCTTCAGATCCTGCATATAATTGAGATTCATATTAGATGTTGTTATTATTATAGTAATATTAATTTAAAAAAATAATTTAACTATAAAATTTCTAAATTTTGTATGAATTATATAAAAAATTGTTTTTGTTAATGTAACATATATTTTTAAACGAAAGAACCCGCAGCAGTTATTATTTAGATGTGCACTGGATAAATCTCTGAATTGACGCAATAACTTACAAATTACGTTAACTAGGTACTTCGTACTAGGCAAGTTATATACGACAGGCTCGATCGAAAGAGTATAAGTAGAAGAATTCGAACACACAAGATCTTTTGACCCATGCTCTCCCATTCCACTAACTCAACCACCCCTTGGAGAGCGTAACATGTTCATCAAATATCACGTAACTATGCGTCTATTAGTCATATAAGTAAAAATAATGTTTTGAATCGAAATTTTGAAAGATTAGTTGCTAAATTAAAATTTTTTAAAAATTTCATACAAGTTTTAAAAAATTCAAAAATAGATAAGATTTGTATAGATTGGGTAAAAATTATTTTTATTGACGTAAATATCTATCTGTTAGTAACATAAGTAAAAATAACGTTTTAATATGATTTATATAAATTTTGAAACATCAGTTACTAATTTAAAACTAAATTAAAAAATCTGAAAAAGTTAAATATTTTTAAATATATTACTTTTATTTTTCAAGAACACATAAGAACATACAATTTCAATTTATTAAATAAATTTATTCCATCAATTTACCAAATTTAGATTAGATAATAAGATGAACTCCGATAATAAATTATAATTTTATAACCCAAAGTCTTATCCAAACTTTCATAAACAATTTCATCTGATCCTAAAGAAACGTCATGATTGCTGTCGTTAAAGTCGCATAAATTGCTGTCGTTAAAGTCGCATAAACGCTTAACAGATCAAGTTCATAATAGCAACCATTATAGTCAGACTGCTGTTAGTTTGGAATTGTGTAATTGTAACGAATGCCAATAAAAAAGAGATTAAATATCTTTTATCAGTTATGGCGTTATCATCATGTTTTATTACATCTCATCCACACATTTACGTAGATTTCATATAAATATATAAACGGAATTTAATAAAATAAAGTTCAAATAGAGTAAGTAAAACAGAAAATTTGAAGGGGATAAGAAGTGATACGTTTATTTGGCAAAAATAAGATTGGCAATGACCATAACCCGATTTTTTAAAATGTGAAATAAAAAACTAAGGTATTTTCTTTAAAATGACATTATTTTTTGTAAAATGATATCCGTCTTTTGTAGTTTTTATCAAATCTTAAATTGAGGCCAAATTTGAATAGCCCGAGTTTGACCTAAGTTTGAGATCCAATTTTTGAAAAAAAAAAAAGCTCAAATGAGGTATAATCAAATTAGGTCGAGTCGGGTTGAGCCTAATTGCTAAGCATATATAGGTGCAAATGTAAATTGATTATTTTCTCTATGCAATAATTTATAAATTACAAGTGCTCTTCTTTTGAAGAAGAAGATGACCAACTAATGTATATGATGAATAAGACTTGTTTTGTTTATGAAAATTTTAAAAATTAATTTTGTTTAGAATAATCTCAAATTAGAAGTATCTGTTTTAAACTGAGACTTCGTAACTTGGTCTGTCTGGATCTCGTGGGGCAGTCCACAGCTTTGTGTGCACAACTTTTGATCCAATCTTTGATTGGGATTGAAGGATGCATTGCACTTTGATCGTAAAGAATGAGAAAAGTAGGTGTACTTTCATGATGATGATGATGAAGAACAAGCATGATGAGCTCACTCACTCCATGTCCTCCCAACTTACGTTTACTTGCCTATATATGTAGTATTCCTCTAGTCACCATTTTCACTGTGCAAGTTTGCCGTTACTTGATCGATATACCTAACTATTTGTCTCTATTGATCACGGTTACAATGATCTTAAGACTATCCTTAATGTTAGTGATGTTGTTTGTGTTCACGAATTTAGCTGCTTCAAGAGACCAAAAGGCGTATGTAATTCATATGGATGAATCCAAGATTCCTGCTTCAGTTGGTAGCTTCCAGGAATGGTATGAAGCAGTGATTGAGTCTGTCTCACAAAAAGAAGAAGAAGAAGAAGAAGAGACGCCTGAGCTCCTGTATGTCTATGAAACAGTTGCTTCAGGTTTTGCTGCGAAACTGTCAGATGAAGAAGTCGACGGCTTGAGCAAGATTGATGGCTTTCTCGCTGCAATTCCAGATGAAGTTCTAACTCTGGACACCACATACTCGCATGAGTTTCTTGGACTACATAGAGACAAAGGGCTATGGAGTCCTCAAAACTTGGCTTTAGATGTGATAATCGGAGTTCTGGATACTGGAATCTGGCCGGAACATGTAAGTTTCAAGGATTCAGACATAACAACTGACGTACCCTCCAGATGGAAAGGCACCTGCGAAAATGGTACAAGATTTTCTCACCGGAATTGCAACAAGAAGCTGATCGGTGCAAGAGTGTTCTTTAAAGGGTACGAAGCTAGTTTTGGAAGAATCAACGAGACTGTTGATTATAGATCTCCCAGAGACGCAAAAGGCCATGGAACACACACAGCTTCAACTGCTGGAGGTAGCCTCATAGAAAGGGCAAGTTTCTTCAGAATGGCTAATGGATCAGCTGCTGGTATGAGGTATACAGCTAGAATTGCAGCTTATAAAGTTTGCTGGTCTTCTGGTTGCACCAGCAGTGATTTACTTGCAGCTATAGACCGAGCTGTTTCTGATGGAGTCGATGTTTTGTCCCTGTCACTTGGAGGTGCTCCTAAACCATATTACCGTGACAATATTGCTATAGCCTCGTTTGGAGCATTCAAGAAAGGGGTGTTCGTATCTTGCTCTGCTGGAAATTCAGGTCCAACTAGCTCCACCGTAGGAAACCCCGCACCGTGGATCATGACGGTGGCTGCAGGCTATACTGATAGAAGCTTTCCGGCTACTGTCAAACTTGGCAACGGAAAAACTTTTCCAGGATCATCCCTGCACTACGGGAAGCCAACCAAGAACTTGCCACTTGTGTACGGAAAAACTGCAGGTGTTCAAAGAGCTGAGTATTGCGTTAGTGGTTCACTTAGCAAAAAGCTAGTCAAAGGCAAGATTGTTGTGTGTGACAGAGGGCTGAACAGCAGAACTCAGAAAGGAGAAGTGGTTAGGTTGGCTAAAGGAGCAGGAATGATACTGGTTAACGCAGATCGTCAAGGTGAAGAACTTTTTGCAGATCCTCATGTTTTGCCAGGCACCACCGTAGGAGCTTCGGCAGGTAAAGCTATCAAATTGTATCTAAACTCAACCAGAAAACCAGCTGGTTCAATCTCCTTCAAAGGGACAACTTATGGTGATCCTGCACCAAAGTTGGCAGCTTTTTCTTCCAGAGGACCCAGTTTAGTAGGACCTGACGTGATCAAACCTGATGTTACTGCACCAGGGGTCAACATATTAGCTGCTTGGCCATCTTCGATTAGCCCAACATCAGTAAAAACTGACAAAAGAATTGTATTGTTCAATATAATCTCAGGAACTTCAATGTCCTGTCCTCATGTTAGTGGTCTAGCTGCACTACTAAAGTCTGCACACAGAGATTGGTCAGTAGCAGCAATAAAATCAGCACTCATGACCACAAGCTACACGACAAACAATAGAAATGTCCCATTCGTAGATGTTGGATCCAAGAACTCCGGATCAGCTACTCCTTTTGGTGCTGGTTCAGGCCATGTTGATCCGGAGAGAGCTTCCGATCCAGGTCTGATATACGACATTACCACAGATGACTATCTACGCTACTTGTGTAGCCTGAACTATACATCATCCCAAGTTAGTCTGGTTTCCAGAAAAAAGTTCACTTGTCCCAAAGACGCAACAACCCTGCAACCTGGGAACCTGAACTATCCTTCTTTTGCTGTGATTTTCCAAGAAAATGCCAAGAAACTAAGCTTGAGGTACAGGAGAACCGTGACCAACGTTGGGAAACCTTCAAGCACATACGAAGCACAAGTTCAGGAGCCGAATGGGGTGTCGGTCGTGATAGAGCCCAAGACATTGAGGTTCAGGAAACTCGGAGAGAAACTGAGTTACAGTGTGAGTTTTGTTGGGCTGAAGAGAGCAGACAAAAGAGGTGTGTCCTCTTTTGGATCCATAGTTTGGGTTTCAGGGAAATATGAGGTAAGAAGTCCGATAGCTGTCACTTGGAATTAGGTTTTTCTGATTCATTGCGAATGTTTTAACATGTTGGGAGGATAGGGGAATTCTTGAAAATGTTTAACATGGTAATATTCTTGAAAATAAATTCAAATTTTGTTTCAAAATTTTACATCAAATGGAAAATTTGTAAACAAATTAATTTGATTCGAGTATAAAGTTCGAAATCTACTAATTAACGATAAGGCTGCATACTACTAAACCTCCCCAAACTCTGCGTATCAGCGAGATTTATACGGAATATTATTGTTGTTATTTAAATTGTAACGAGTCAATTCTAAACTCAAAACTTTTTATGTTTAATTTTTTCATGAATATTACATCATATGTATTAAGTTAGAAGACAAAAATGTACAATTAAAAGTTAAAGAATTAATTCAATTTGAATTTAATTATCTGAGTCTAATTTAAAATTCGATTTAAATAAATAAATAAAAAGTTTAAAATTTTTGACTTGATAATATACTTATATTTTAAGGGATTTAAGTTCAAAGTCAAACTTATTAAATTATTTTCAAGGTTATTATCAATAATTAAAAACCTCAATCGATTCAACCATAAAAATCTTTAATCATTTAACTTTCTTATTCGATTTACTTTAATAACTCTTGTTATTAAAAACTAACGAATTTATTAATTAATTGATTAATTTTTATTAATTAATAAATAAACTGAAATAAATTAATTAACAATTATTTCAAATTATCTTTTTGAATTAAATTTCAAATTCTTTAATTTTATTTAATCTTTAGCTCATTTTATGACGGCCTAATATCGGTTAAACCTTTTAAATTTTAAACATCTTGTTTTACTGATTTAATTTTTAGTCCAGTTTTTAAAACATTTAATATTACATCAAATATATTAGATGGGATAACAAAAATGTCCAATCAAAAGTTAATAAATTAATTTAAAGTTCATAATCAAAATTAAAATTTGACATAAATAAATATATATATATATATATATATTTCATATATTTATATACATAAAAAGTTAAAATAAAAAAGTTTAAATTTTGATCTTATACATAAGTTTAAGGTTTTGGAGACCAAAGTCAAACTTATTACAGTATTTTCAGGTTTAAATTGGAATTGAATAATAACTATCCATCTCTTAGTTAACCTAAACCCTTCAATAATTGAAACTTAGACAAGTGCTTATTATGCTAGAAAGAGACATATACCAAAGATTTTCATTGAACTTAGACAAGTGGTTGTCATGTTAGAAATAGACATATGCCAACATTACATGTTGCAATATTATTTCTTTAAAATGTTAAACTAAATTAATAAAAAGAATTTTTTTGATTAAAAGTCATAGATTTTGACATTTTAAATTTGACTTTAATCGTATAGAAGAAATTTAACCAGTTCTACCGGTTCAATTATAAGAATTTTGAATCGTTCAAGTTTTCTGTTTAGTTTTTAACTTCTCAATTTGATTTACTTTAATAACTCTTGTTATTAAAAACCGATTAGGTTAATAATTAACTGGTTAATTTTCATTACCTAACAAATTCTTATAAAATAAAATAAATCAACATATTTTTAATTAATAATATATTTTTTAATTAAACTTCAAATTATTCGATAAATAAGGATATTTTTTAACTATATTTTAAATTCTTTAATTTTATTAAATCTTTAGTTGGTTTTATGACGGTGTTGTTCAACCATTTAAATTTAAAATTTCTTGTTTTACTAGTTTAATTTCCGGTCCTTATTTTTTAAACATAGGAAGAAACAAATCTAATTTTAAGATAAATTTCTATATTAGTAATAATGTAGATTATAAAATTTTGTTAAATTTATATTAAAATTATTTTAGAAAATTATCATGTAGTTGATTGTTAAATAATTGATAATATTAATATAACTCATTCATCTCGATTATAATTTTTGTAATTGAAATAATATTTTTTGAAAATTTTAATATTATACGCATAAAAAATTGAATTAAAAAATGTATTTGAAATTAATTAATTAGGATCAAGCTTACGTCACGATCATCCAATCAATGCTCTACACATTTCGTACAAAATGCTACACTGGTTTGTATTTTCCGGGAACAAGGTCAGCTTCTACCTAGAAACGCCGGTCTTTTGATGATTTACACGTTTCCAACACGAACTAAAGATCACCTTCCAAAAGTATAAACCCACTTTTCTTTCTGTTTCTGTCCCTGTTCTTCTTTGTTAAAAGGGTTCAACAAGATTCAATTCACATTCCCGTACTCGGAAATCTCGCAAGGTACGAACTTTAGACTTGGACTTCGTTTCTTGATTAGAAGGGTACCTTAATTTTCCGGAAGTAAGTCTGGTAGTTCCTGTTTAGTGTCGTTTTTTCCTGAAAGTTTGAAGCTTTTGATACGAAGAACTGATCTTTATTGCTATATGCCCTGTGACATTGATGAACAGAAATCTTTCGTTTCATTGGCATAACAAAGAAAAAGGGTTTATTGTTTGATCGTTAGATGGATAATCACAATTCACCATCTTCGTACCCTCACAACAATCCATATCCGTACCCTTACTATCAACACCCACCTCCAACACAAAATCATGGATACCCACCGCCCAATTCAGGTTCCTATTATCCCTATTTCTATCCACAAAACTACCCTTATCCGTACAATCCTTATACGTATCCACAACCTGGATACACGGCGGTGCCGCCGTCGGCGTCTTCAGGTACATCCCATTCAGGCCCTTTGGACTGCTCTTCACCTCCACATTCAACAACCCATTCAGGCCCTTCAGGCTACTCCCACCTCCATTCTTATTCAAATGTGTATTCTTCATCTTCTAGTCCACAAGCTTTACCTTCACCAACCCATCAATGTCATGGCAGTTTCCAATATGGTTCATCTCAATACCCTTATCAGCATCAATCAGGAGAATACCCATCTCATGATAGCTCAGAACAAGTGCCCTCAATGTCCAATAGCTTCGGTAATCATCATAGACAAGATAGTCTTGATACTAAGCCCAATTCACCTGCCTCTTTGTATCCACCTTTAGATGATCTTTTAAGTAAGGTGAAATTGGATGATGGACAAAAACCTTCTGCTCCTGCATCCCCACCAGCTCCTTCAGTCCCACCGCTGCCTGATTCTCCTCTAAGTTATCAAAGTGAAAGTCCAGTGTTTTATGGCTATCCTAATAATTCCTTGTCAAGCAACTGGGAAGGGGCATATTTGGGCCGCATTGATTCGTCTGGACACTATGCCTCTTCGGTTCATATGCATTCGGCTTCCTTTGATGGATCCCAGAATAACCATAATACGCAGATTGTGCCTGTGAAGAGTAGTAAAGTGTCCTTGAAGGTTTTGCTCTTACATGGGAACTTGGATATATGGGTCTGTGAAGCGAAGAACCTTCCAAACATGGACATGTTTCACAAGACTTTGGGTGAGATGTTTAACAAGTTACCTGGAAATATAGGCTCCAAAATTGAGGGGCAAATGAACCACAAGATCACTAGTGATCCCTATGTTACAATTTCACTTGCTGGTTCTGTAATTTGTAGGACATATGTGATCAGCAACAGTGAAGATCCTGTCTGGATGCAGCATTTTAATGTTCCTGTTGCTCATTATGCTGCCGAAGTGCAATTTGTTGTCAAAGATAGTGATGTTGTGGGGTCACAGTTAATAGGCGTTGTGACAATTCCGGTTGAACAGATATATTCAGGGGCTAAAGTAGAAGGAGTCTACCCTATCTTAAATAGCAGTGGGAAACCATGTAAGCCTGGAGCTGTCTTGAGAATTTCAATTCAGTACATACCCATGGAGAAATTGAGCAATTTTCATCTAGGTGTAGGGGGTGGTCCCGATTATCATGGTGTGCTAAACACATATTTTCCTCTTAGGAAAGGTGGAAAAGTGACTCTATATCAAGATGCCCATGTTCCAGATGGGTGCCTTCCAAGTTTGAAACTTGGTAACGGGATGTCTTATGTGCATGGAAAGTGCTGGTACGACATCTTTGATGCCATACGTCAAGCTAGACGTCTGATTTATATTACTGGTTGGTCAGTATGGCACCAGGTTAGACTGGTCAGGGATGCTGGTTATCCATCAGATGCCACCCTTGGCGAGATTCTAAGATCCAAATCCCAAGAGGGAGTAAGAGTGCTGCTGCTTGTATGGGATGACCCTACTTCGAGGAGCATTTTGGGATATAAAACAGTAAGAAGTTTAGATCTTTTCTATATTTTAATTACAGTGGTGGACTGGAAGTGAGTTACTTTCATATGTTGTATCTGCTTGAAAGTTGTTTGAAATTTAATTGGACTCAACAAAATGAACTTAAGGTTGGAGTTTTTATTTTTATGGTAACAGAAAAATGGTGATCTTTGTTACTGGTTGATATTGTCTTATTTTTGTTTTAGTATAATTGATCTGCTTTTTCTTATGTTATGAGGGTGAATGCTTTTAATGTTCATCACCATAACTGTAATGTCTCCATGATTGGTTGTTTCCACATATATCTTCACATTCCTTTTTCAAGTTACAAACTAGTTATTCTTAATATGAAGGATCACTTATCGGTCCCTTTCCAATTAACTAATGCAGGATGGTATTATGGCAACCCATGATGAAGAAACACGCCGATTTTTCAAGAACTCATCGGTGCAAGTGCTACTTTGTCCTCGCATTGCTGGAAAAAGACATAGCTGGGTCAAGCAAACAGTATGTCAATTTGTTCAGAAAGAGTTTGGATTGTGTTAAAAGAGTTTCTATGTACACTGATTTGATAAATAAGACTTCTCAAATAGTAAAGCAAGTAGTAGCATCAACCAATATGAATGAACTGTCATGGTTACTCAATTTATTAAGTGCTAAGCAACACATGATTCACTTACAGCATGTTCTTTGTATTGAACACAAGTGGGTGGGATGGGCTCTCCTTAATTCTTTGGCTATAATTTAATAGTTTTGCTGTAACCATCTTAACGTCTAATCAAAATTGACCTTAGCCATTCCTAATATGTTTATATGTTGAAATTCTTTTTATGTAACTGAAATATTGTTTTTTTTATATTTTTCTTCTTTTTTCTTTTCTGCCAAAACTTCACCATGATTTCCTTTGATACCTATAATATTGCTTACTGTGATGTTCTTCAACATTCAAAATAGTTTTTTGATACAATCATATTGTTGATAGTTAGCTATTGCTAATTTCTGTATGAACTTTGTGTTTCCTCCGATGTTAAATAGAATAATATACAGCTTCTGTAAGCTTAACTGTCCTTACTGCTTACAGGCTAACAAGCTTTTGAAACCATTATATTGTTGCAAGCTATGTTTCAGTTAATATTTTCTGTATGAACTATATCATCTTCAATTTTTTACAACACAGGTAATGAAGAATATATCATCGTCTATTTTTCACTACATGGGTAATGAAGATAATTCTTTCTCTGCTACTTTCGGTTTTTGTGATGTTGAAGAAGATACTTATTTGAAACTATTTAGGAAGTAACATTAACTTAATATTCATACTTAGAGCCTTTTGTTTTTAGTTCTGATTTAAGTATCAAATACAAGTTTCCTTGTCATTTATTTTACCAGGAAGTTGGAACTATCTACACTCATCACCAGAAAACTGTTATTGTCGATGCTGATGCTGGGAACAATAGAAGAAAAATCATTGCTTTTGTTGGTGGACTTGATTTATGTGATGGCAGATACGACACTCCACACCACCCCATTTTTAGGACTCTGCAAACAGTGCATAAAGATGACTATCACAATCCTAATTACAATGTAAACTTTTAATTTTTTATACTTCTTTGTTTTCACAATTGTAAGTCGCTATGCGCATTAAACAAATTAATTAAATTATATCATTAACTTTATCATGGGAAGCAAAATATTTTTCCTTACAAATGAGTTTTTGTGCATTTAATTTGCGGATTGTCTACATTAACTGAAGATACACACACACGCACACACGCACACTCTAAAAGAGTTTTAGGAAGTAATGGAAATAATTTCTCCTCTATCAATTGTGTAATTGTCTAATTTTACCATGCAGGGTAATACTGCTGGTTGCCCAAGAGAACCATGGCATGACTTGCACTGCAAAATTGATAGTCCAGCAGCATATGATGTTTTAACCAACTTTGAGGAGCGATGGCTCAAGGCATCAAAACCTCATGGGATTAAAAAGCTAAAGAAGTCTTATGATGATTCTTTGCTCAGATTAGAAAGAGTTCCAGATATTTTAGGTCTAATTGATGTTCCTGCTCTTAGTGAGGATGATCCTGAAGCTTGGCATGTTCAGGTAGTTTCTCTGCTCCTTGCCATGTATGATCAAGGGCTGAATGTGATGGGGATAGTACTTGTTTTAGTTTTACTTGATTTATGTTGGGATATATGAGGGGTGGGGGTGTGCTGAGGAGGTGGACTTTGGCTGAATTTGCTTTTCTGTTCCGACTTACAAATGAAATGCATTAATTTAGTTCTGGGAGTTCAAACGTGCAGATTTTCCGTTCCATTGATTCAAACTCTGTTAAAGACTTCCCAGAGGATCCAAAGGAAGCCACAGCCAAGGTCAGTGAATAGTTTGCAACTTGATAGATTCCTGTTAGAGGGAGTTACGATTCAGACACTACATGCTGAAGTTGATCTTTTACTTTACAGCATCTTGTCTGTGGGAAGAATGTACTTATCGACATGAGCATACA
Organism: Erythroxylum echinodendron; assembly: GCA_027575705.1. NCBI lineage: Eukaryota > Viridiplantae > Streptophyta > Magnoliopsida > Malpighiales > Erythroxylaceae > Erythroxylum > Erythroxylum echinodendron. Next base: position 25,877,431 of record JANZXR010000009.1, on the reverse strand, counting down.
TACAGCATATGTGAAGGCCATTCGTGCTGCTCAGCATTTTATTTATATAGAAAACCAGTATTTCATTGGCTCCTCATACAATTGGGGTTCACATAAAGATGTAGGTGAGGATCTTCTTCGTTTGTTTCTTCAATAATCATATGAAGACATGTTGCTTGAAGTTTGCGTGAATAGTGTTCCTAATTTTTTTCATTTAAAGTGGAAAAGACTATGATTGAGATTTAATGTGGCAAAGGATTCTTCCACTTTCATTAGGAAAATGATCATATCCCTATTAGAAACTGGTCTCTAGAATGGATATTAGATTCGTCATGATGTTTTATAAGCTCTAGTGCTTTTCATCCTTAGCCTCTGAACAATGGTTTTTAAATCCACTCTTCCTGATAGCTTCCAGATACACACAGACTTTACTTCTGCACCGATCATAGTTGTTCTTGTTGACTTGCCCTGATGCTTCTATTATTAAAAGTAAAAAATTCAAAATGATGCTTAATTAGATGGTTTATGATTACATGATGAAAAGATGACTTCTAGTACTGTTTATGGCAAATACTTCAGATATTTAAGATATATGTTGTACTTATTTTTCATAAAGGTTCATGGTTAAATTAGACAGAATCTTTCTACAAATAGCTATTCTGTAGATGTCCCCCACTACATTCAACTAGCCCTTAACTTGTTTCCTTCCATCAAATTTTAAGGTGCTACGAACTTAATTCCAATGGAAATTGCATTGAAGATTGCCGATAAAATCAGGGCAAAGGAGAGATTTGCTGCATACATTGTTATCCCAATGTGGCCAGAGGGGGCCCCAACTGGTGCAGCTACTCAAAGGATCCTATTTTGGCAGGTGAGCTAGAATGTAATTGAAATCTATGGTTAATCAGTACAGAAGGAAAAATATCACTCTCTTTCAAAATTTCAACATATATGGGGTCTGGTTGATAACAGACATATTGAGGGAAGTTTCCTATGGTTGACAGTTACTTGTGGTTGGTTTTTTTTCCCCCTTATTTTTGTTCCGAGTTTATAGACTAGAGAAATGGGACATCAAATGATACATTTTCCCACTAAATTCTGTGATGTTTTCTGAAGGCTGATAAGATGAGTTCGTTGACCTGAAAACTTGTGATCTTCTGCAGCATAAAACGATGCAAATGATGTATCAGACAATTTACAGAGCTTTAGTAGAAACTGGACTTGAGCAAGCATTCTCACCACAAGATTTTCTGAACTTCTTCTGTCTCGGGAATCGTGAGGCCCCTGATCCATATCACACTTCAAATGTATCAAGTCCAACTGCTGCAAACACTCCTCAGGTATATTTGTTCCTCAAGAAAGTAATTCTTTTCAGCGATCAATTTTTCGTTAGTAGTTAAAGATGAAAATGAGCAGAATTGAGGCATCATTTAGGACTTTGGTTTTCTTATGTTCATTGATACCTTCATGATATAAGCTTGTTTGTGTGTCAAGTTCCAAACTTGATGAGGCTTACCTGGTTGGTAACTAAATCATTTCATTGTTTGTTGATATTACTGACACAAGATTGGCTCATTTGAAAACTTAATCTCTGCTTTTTGGTGGTTCTAGGTGCTTAGTCAGAAGAACCGACGATTCATGATTTACGTCCACTCAAAAGGTATGATAGTTGATGACGAGTATGTAATCCTAGGTTCGGCAAACATAAATCAGCGTTCGATGGAAGGCACAAGAGACACCGAGATTGCGATGGGTGCCTATCAACCTCATTATACCTGGGCAAGAAACCTATCTCAACCACGGGGACAGGTAGTACTTAGTAGAGAAAGACTTCTTTTGAGCACTTAAATCTTTATGCATAAAAATCTAATCAACTTTACTGCTAATTTAGACCCTTACTGTTTCTGTGCAAACCGTGTTCTATAGGTATACGGATATCGGATGTCGCTCTGGGCAGAGCACGTGGGGCATCTTGAGGAATGCTTTGAACAACCAGAGTCCCTGGAGTGTGTTAACAAAATCAGAATGATGGGGGAGATGAACTGGAAACAGTTTGCAGCTGATGATATAACAGAGATGAGAGCACACCTACTCAAGTACCCTGTAGAAGTTGATAGAAAAGGGAAAGTGACGCCTCTTCCAGGATCTGAAAGTTTTCCTGATATGGGAGGAAACATACTGGGTTCATTTATTGCCATTCAGGAGAATCTAACAATCTAATGAAACAAACCTGTCATGTACTCTTTTGACTTATAAGATGAACAGTTATACTTGTATGTTTCCAATAAAAATTCATGTATACGTGTGCTTAACAGTTTTGGAATGAGATATAGTTGTTATGACCTTGCTTTAGCAATGTTCACAATCTGGTCAACTTCAACAACATGGGAATTGATACTCTTTGACTCAAGAGTTCCATTGTCTCTTTTGATGATGTTCCAAGGCTTCTTTGTCAGCTCATTTTAAACTTATTTTTTATTAAATTAAATTTAACAAGTTAATTTTCAATCAAAAATCATGTTATTGGGCAAATGAAATACATTTATTGTAACTCAGCATTATTATAACTCTGAAGATTGAAGTGTTAAGTGTAAGGAAAAATGACAGAGTAAACTGTTGAGAGTGGGATTTGAACCCACGCCCTTTCGGACCAGAACCTTAATCTGGCGCCTTAGACCAACTCGGCCATCTCAACAAGTTGGCAACGGGGTTTAAAATTATAATGGTCAAGCATAATGGTTATCCACATCTCAAGCAATATTCAACTAATGATTTAACGGAAATTTTATAAAGACTTTCTCAAATTTTCACTCGGTTGTTATTATATATAAGGAACTCTAGCCCTCACTTCTTCACCCGTTCCTCAATTAGTTCGAAGTCAACGAGTATAGTCAGTTTATGATTTCTATCTAGCACAAACTAGTCCAGTCCACCGGCATCATTTAAAACCAAATGACTGAAAAACTAAATCGAACCGACTAAATTACTCGGACAAAATGACGTCATTTTGTCCGAATTGTAAATTTGCATAAGTGCAAATCAGTTGACCAAAATAATTCGGACTTTGGATGCTGGCGGAACCAAAAAAAGATAAAAGCTTGACTTGAGTCGTAAAAGTCTAGGCCTGACTTGTTGCCTACTTTAAGCCTGGCCCGAAGTTAATAGACAAAACTGATTTTGACTAGACTTCAAATCAATCTTGACCCTAAATTTTAAAAAAATGATGCATTTTTGCTACCCTTACTGTAGCACAATACCACTATAGCAGTTTTCATTAACACTATGCCATAGAACTTCCAAACAAGAGAAATGTCAAAATGGATTCTTCTATATTAAGAAAGACTGTTCAAGATCAAAGAATACAACTGATCCAAGTTTTTGGTACATGAAAGATACTTCATATAGTTGACCGGACTTTCACTTTAATAGCCAAGCATTTCCTTTTTATTGGAAAAGAAAAACACAAGGTGAATAATTGTATTTGTAAACAAACTTATCTCTGTCCAAAGCTCTAGCATAAGCACTTCCATGGCACCAATGATATAGTTGTTTTAACTCAATTCAAACAAGGATGAGTGTGAAAATTTTACGCCTTTTGTTTTCCTTTCCGACGTCTCTCAAGTTCTGCTTCTGCATCTTGCAACTGTTGCCTAAGTTCAGATACTCTTCGCTCCAACTCTTCCACTGTACCTCCACTGATTGAAGGTTTGTATGGTGTTACAAAATGCTTTGAGAAACCTTTGAGAGCTTCAACCCCAGTAACCTATAGAACAAGAATCTCACTGATTAAAACTGCCCAGGGCAGACTAGCAAAATTTATATCCGAAGAACAATACTATCTCCTATCTCAACTGTCGAAAAGTTGCAGAAGGAAATGGCAAGAAAGCAGCATAGTGAAGCAAGAACTGAAGTGAAATATAAGTAAACCTGATCATTCCAGGGAAGCAACTAAAACAAGTAATGACTAAACGGAATGTCAGTAGCAGATGGAGAAAATCCATACATGTTCATTTCATAGTAACCTTAAAACTTTGAAACAGAACAGATTTCCAAGACTCTGATGAACAGAATGGTATTTTGCATACATAGTATAAAACAAACAGTGTCTCGTGAAAATACCAGTTCCAGAAGATAGTTTACCTCTTCCGGTAGCAATGGCAACTTAGTAATATGAAAATCATCATACAACATGTAGAATTGGTCAAGGTACTTTTGCTGCATTTTCATCCTTGCTTTCAGCAATTTGGATTCAACAACTACAGCAAGAAAAGGACCAGCTCAAGATCTAGTTTTGATTCAGAAAAGTAGATGAAAACAAAAAGAAGGGAGTAAAACCTTCTTCATCAAAAAGTACTTGGTTGATGATTATATTGTGTGTATCTATCTCAAACTTCGTAAGTTCCTGGACCAGTCTCTCTGTTTCATAAAGGGATAGAAACTCCGGAATACAAACGCAGACAAAGGTTGTCATGTCCTACCCAAAAAGAGAATACAATACCATTAGGAAAAAAAATGAAGGATGAAAAAACAAATAGCTACATCCTGCAAGAAGGAAATTCAACATTAAAGTAAAACAGACAATATAGGTTCTGAGAAAACAGACCAGCTTTCGAGAAGTACAAACTTAGCAGCATATCAGTCTCGTTTTAGATAAAATAAAATGAAACCCAAAATGAAGTCTTAACAAGAAAAAAATGGACAGGCTTACCAAACATCTCCATCCCACCACCACATTTTTCCATCAAAACAACACAACACCCTAGTCACCAAATGAGAGAAAGACAAAAGGATGTAAGATCCAGTTGTTATCAAGTTTTATTTGAAGCATCTCCAGCAATTATTTCATTGACCATTCCTCCGGAATTCATTATTTCATACCAAGATTTGCTTTATTGCTTTCCAAATAACTTTTTGAATCAGTAAATATAAATTTGAGAGACTCTCAGCCTTTTACATAACACTTGACATATCATACTGCCAACTATACAAAGAACTGCTACAGAAACAAGTGTAAAGCAATTACTATAATAATTGAGATAAGACGTTAAGGATTTTTACAGGGTCTTTAAATTGTCTATTGACTTGCTCAATAACATCTTTCATGCCTTCAGCCCTTCCCAAAATTGCATCCTCACCAAAATCATCATCTAAACCAAAAAGTCCAGTGACCTGCATGAATAGTTCATATAATTATTGATGACCATCGGTAACAACCATCAATGGGTAAAAGCAGATAAATGCGCAGAATGCTACCAAACCAACTATTATTTCAAATGAAAAATCGTTTAAAGATTCTAATTGCATAGACATCACGAACCAATACTGCTGTTAAAGGCTACAATAACAGGACAATAGGTGGCTAACCATGGCTGCATGTGTAAAACCCACCATAAGAGGGTCAAGTTAATTTTCCACACAGACTTTATATCTAATTCAATCTAATAGATTGACTTAAACACGTGAGCCAAGAATGGATTAAAACAACCACACACATGTCCAAAGATTGGTAACAAGTGAATTTAGTCATACATGAAAATGTATTCAGATGCTTGCAGAATATGAGATGAAAATATGTGATAAAAGTCACTGAGGAAACAATATTAAAGATCTTGAGGTATGAATGTAACATACAAGAGAAACAAGTGCATACATGATTCAACAAGCCACCAAATTTACTTTTCAAAGACATCATCTTTTGAAGTCCTTTCTCCAAAGTTGATGGAAATTGTAATAGCCGAAGTGTATGTCCAGTAGGAGCTGTATCAAATACAATAACAGAATAATCCATTGTTTGCACCAATCTGCAGGGAAAAATAATGGAGAAACAGATAATTAAAATAATTTATGTGAATAGTACCAAGTCAAACACAGTAAGAACCTCCTAACTCTTTAAATCCTTGACTACTCCTAAAAGAAAACAACCAGCAGTCATCGAATTTAGTTATCAAACAGAAAAGCACACCATATTCACCCCAAATAAATCAACAAAACCAAAGCTATTGGATAATCCTTTTGTAAACTAAATGCAAATAGGTTGCAATATGATCAGGTTGAGGAAAACACTATCCTTACTTCAACATTTCTGCGAAACTCATTGCCTCATCAATGCCAGGAATTGAATTTGCTAATTCAGAGAACAAACCATCCATTCCGTCAGCTCCTGGAATTTCTTCATTCTCAACATTAGGATCAACTTCCTGCAAAAGTTATACCCAACTAGTGAGTCCACAAGATGGCTAAAATCAAAAATTAACCTAATCAGTATCCTTACAACTATGTACAAAAAACACGAGCAAAAGAACAGAAAGCACCAAATTCATCAAATCTTGGACAAGTCTTTTGTGAAAACAACGCACATTTATGAGTATCCCATCAAAAAACACAAAAATCCACATAATACCACAACCCCAAAATCCAAGGACTGCAACTTTATACGAACGAAATGACTGACAAAAACAAAAACAAAAAAAACGTACCATAGCGTAGAGATTGGAGAAGCCATTGACCAAAGTAGGGGTTTTAGTGAACCGCTGTTGAAACGCGTCGCTGAGATTGTGAGCTGGGTCAGTAGAAATAATCAAACAAGAGGATCTGACACTTGCCAACAGAATCGCTATTATCGAACTACAAGTCGTTTTGCCAACGCCGCCTTTGCCTCCGACAAACACCCACTTGAGACTCTCCTGGTCCAGTATGTTCCGAACTGTTCCCTCCGGTATGTCAAGATCATCTGATGCCATTTTTTGTCTCTAGAGAGCAAAAGTCCTCAGCCTCCTGAAGGGTTCGTTTCGAATTGGAATTTCGGTTCAATTGAATTGTATTTGCTTAAGGATCTTGCCGAGTACAATACTTTGGTTCACGAACACGACAACAGTACATAATCGAACTTCTTGAGAATTCGTAGCCGTTCTTGTTTGGAAAACTAGTTGCGTGTGTTTGCTTTAGGACAGCGCATGATAAGTGGATTTTCGCTAACTTGCACTGAAGAATTTGTGAATGCGTGCTTCGTGCGCCTTCTATATTTTTTTCATTTTTACAAAAACTTCAATTCTTTTACAACCTTTAAATTAATATAAAATAGTTATTATATCAACAACAATATTCTCGCTCAAACGCTAGGACGTGATAGGCAGTAGGTCGGATCGGGTCGGTTTGAGGCTACAGTAGCTCGTGGTCAGTTTGTGGCCCATTGGGTTAAGAATGGCCAGCCTATAGCTCGAGTTATGGCCTGTCAGGTTACGAGCTGGTCAAGCTAGCCTGGCCTGTTATTTATTTTTTTAAAGAAAAATTCAAAATACAAGTCATGGGCGGGGCAGGTTAGGCCATTATTGTCATTTCTCGATTTGAAAGTCTAATAATACATAATATTATTTTTAATTAGTAAAAATATTGTTTCTAAATGGACCGCATGAAAACAATTAATAATACACAAATAAATAAATAAATAAATACTAAATAAATATGAAAAATAATAAACTAAATAATATGATAAAAATTAATAAAATTATTATCATTAAAACTTAATTAAATATGATTTAAGTTATTAATTTCGAATTGATTCGATACACAAATCAAAAAATTATTATAATTGTTTGGATAAAGAATTATAATTGTCGAACCAAACTCAAGCCCATCAAACTAGATTTGATCCCTTTGGATTGGCCTGAGCTAATTTGCACATAGAGGCTTAAGGGACTATCAAAAGGTTATTATAAGGGTCTTGTTTGATCGGTATAGATTTTTTATTCGGAAAGTAATCTTTTTTTTAGATTTTATATTATTATGTTTGGTTCATTTGTTTGAATAGTTAGGAAAGCAAAAACTTTCCCAATCTAGAAAAAATTGTAGCACTTTACTTTGATTCTAAATCTTATCACCTCCATTGATATTTAGATTATTTTTCTCAGAAATTTAATCTAAAAAATACGCTAGTCAATTCAACTATTCCTTCTCTCTCAGCCCTACGACAACTTTTTTATAATAATAAAGAATTTAATAATAATAATAATAATAATAATAATAATAATAATAATAATAATAATAATAATAA
>JANZXR010000009.1:25832332-25846773 GCA_027575705.1 Erythroxylum echinodendron | reverse complement strand
GTTAGGTTGGTTCAATTCTCCATGATTCGTTGGACCAAATATATATATATATATATATATATATCTATATATTTGTCTAACTTGAATCTGATCAGAATTGAAACCTGGTTAAACTGGATTTGACCTGTTGACTTCGATTTTGATTGACCTTAGCTCTTTTGCCATACTTGGATATAGGGGTGGGCACAGTTCAGTTTGTCGATTTTCAGTTGTTTTTTTTAGACCGAACTAAATAATCGGTTTTATGGCATAAGAAAATCGAACCAAACTGAATGTCAGATAAAACCAAATTTTTGATTTGCCTTGCAGTGCGGTTCGGTTCGATTACTTCAATCGGTTTGGGCTCTAATCTTGGGCCTTAAATTTTGGTTCAATTTTAGTATATGTCTAACAGTTTTATTTCATTTTAGGACCTATTGGGTGATTATTATATTTGCAAAGTTGCAAACTTACGTTATATACCTAGAGTTAGAAGTATAAAAAAATACAAACTTTTTTTTGTTTTTACTTGATCGGTTTAGTTCGGGTTGGTTTGGTAAAAAATTTTGTCTACACCGCACTTGAACCGATATAGTCAATTTTTCAATATCCAAAACTGAACTGACCACCCATTACTCTTCACACTCTCCATACCAACCGGTTTGGCTCGGTTTTTTTGGTTTTGTGGGTCTATTCGGTTTTTTTCGGATTTTTTGCCCACTTCTACTTGGATATGAATCACCACCTTTAAGGATATGAGTTTTAGTATATTTCTAGTTTGAGTAATGCACATTCTTCTGGTTTGCAGCAACTTGGAATTGGCAGACTCATTGAGCAGAAACAGGTGGTGTAGCAGAGTGTATAGAAGAGGCCAAAAGGAGTTGATCAGGTTATTCCTGAGAGAAGCAGAGCATGCCTTGCAATTGTCTCTCAGTGTTCTTGACTTCAGTTAAACAAATTAACTGTTTTACTTTTACCGTCTTAATTTATTTTCACCGTCTTGTTTTAATCATAAATCTCAATTTTGACCGTTGAGTGACAAGGATAATATAAGAATGGTCTTTTTGTATGCATGCCCTTGACACGTGGCCCCAACGGCATGCATGCAAATTTTGTGCCCGCTCGGCAGGGCCGGGATGGGTAGGCCGGCGGCCTGGCCTGATCACAAGCTGACCAGCCCGTGGCTCAGGTTATGACCCGACAGGCCCTGACTTGTCATTTATTTTTTTAAGAAAAAATTTCTAAAACGATGTCGTTTTGGAAATAACGGACAGGTCACAAGTCGGGCTGGGTTAGCCCGTGGTTCATCCGTGACTCGGTCAACTTGGGTAAAAGTAAGCTGGGTCGGTTTTGCCATCCTTAAATTTTGCAGCTATTATTCCTTTTTATTAGTGAAAACTCAGGTCAAGGAATGAGATTTAAAAGTTAAGAGATAATAAATTAAAAAACGTATAACTTTTTAATTTAATGCTTAATATTCTAATTTTATTATTAATTTTTTGAAACTCATGGTTTTAGTTAAAATATTATTTAAATAAAAATGGGCATTTTCAATATTACTAAAAATAGTTTTTTAATTTAATTTATGTTGAAATTTTACTATTAAATTAAAAAATTAAAAATTAGAAGTTATTTAATTTATTATCTAAAAAAAATTAACAATTTAAAACTTCTTAAAACCAAATTTAGATCAAATAAGATAATTAAATAATTTATGACATTTTTACATGTAAAATGTGTTTAGCCGTTTTTTTAGATTTTTAAACTATTCTCTATAAATGGCAAAAGGACTCGGGTTTGGATCTAATTTGAATTTATTGGGCCAAATGTCAAATGGTGTCGTTTTATTAAATCAAAAAATATTTGTTTCAATTTTCACCTTTTTTTTCTCACTGAATCAAACCATTTCTTATTTTTTTATAAAAATTGGCCAATTTGAGCTCAAATTTGGCCACCTCTAGCTTAATTAGGTTTGAAGTAACTGATTTTTGTCGAAAGTGATGTCATTTTGTACCTTTTTATTTTTTAAAAAATTTGATCTAATCGAATCAAGCCGGCCTCTAACAATTTCTCTACTAGTTAAGTGTCGTACACAATATTATTGTTGATGCAGTTAATGTTGTAAAATTTTCATTATTTTTCATAATGAGGTAATAGTAAGAGACATATGATCAAATTAAGCAAAATAGTCGATAATAACATTAAATATTACAAAATGACAGCCATTAAACCAAAGGTCTCTTCTCTTCTTCCTCTTCTTCCCGTGCCTCTTCATCTTCTAGCTTCTTGTTAGTATTATAATCATCATTCAATCCCTTTGCTTTAAGGTCAGGTTTCTTGGTAGAGATCCGTGAGTTTGGACTATAATCTGGAACAAGCTTCAAAGTGATTCCCATGGTCATTAGCAGGAGCCCTGTTCCATGTTGCTCCGTTAATGGCTTCGTGAAGATCAAGTATGATAATAGTAATGTCACTGCCTTCCTCGCTGTGGTCACCTGTCAGGTTTTAACTAGGAAGAATTAAATGTTGGATACCGTAGAGTTTATATGGTTGTAACGTGAACAGTAGTAACTGAGAGCTGAAAAAAGCTCGTGAGGAGGAGCGTACCATGGCAGTTGTGGCTGCACCGAAAATGGCAATCAGTGAAAGGACAGAGACTTGGCCGATGAATGTTGCCATGGCTTCAAAGATCAGCACGCCATAGACATATGGATGCTTTACAAAGTGGAAAACAGATAGGTTAAGTTCGGATCCCCGCATAAAGCCTTATTTTGAACCGAATTCAGGGAAAAAAAGGCAATGAGTGTTGGAACATGTTTACCTGTGCACATGAATTCCATGCTTGGAACAATTCTCCCGTCAAAAGCATTGGAGGGATCAAGAAAGGCAAGCCAACTATGCTGGAACAGAACAGCATCTCCATCTGTCCAACAGAAACAGAAGATAGTTCTAATCATGTGTAAAGGGAAAACCGAAATCTGTAAAACTACTTTGTTCACGTTTTCTACACACCAGACAAAGAAAAAGATTATGTTTTGGAAGGTGTGGAACTCACCTGGGTTGTTTCAGGATTCATGGTAAAGATAGCTTCTTGCAGATTCCCCAGAAATGAGTCCATGACTAATGCACCAGAGATCATTACAATACCAATGATACTGAAATTTGGGGAAGTTTTTGCATCTGCTAATGTGAAAAGGATCAATCCAACAACTAATAGTATTGCAGATACGTATTCATGGACAGGATATCTCCTTCTCAGGCCAGGTATGAAGGCACCCATTATCATCACAGGAAGAACCTGCAATACAAAATCAATCAGACTTTGCACTAAATTTGAAGAATCTCTAAAAGAGCATTTTAGTGTCTACCTTGGTGGACTTAAACATGATCTGTGCAGGATAATTGAGGAAAGCCAAGGACCCTTTGGTCAGTCCATGGGAGGCCATAAGAACTGCAGAGAGCTTGACATATGTTTTCCAGGGATTCACCATTTGTTTGGTGGTGAAACCTTGGAGATAAATCAGGGAAACATAGACAAAACTTTGAACGAATGTGAAATACCAACCATAACTGAAAAAAGAAAAAGAAAATGAACACTCATCAGATCAATGCTTATCAGAAGAAGAAAATCTAGATGCCCAGGAGAGGAAAAACTAACCTGAACCGGAGCCTGTTGTACACATATTCCTGCAATTCAAGAAAAAAAAAGACTGAAAGTTTCAAAATTCAGAAATGGAAGAAGATAACAACCAAGTCTTATACTGGATCAGATTAACATAAGAAACAGGTAAATTTTGGCCTTTTCGCTACCTTCATTTGATAGACATTACAACAAACAGATTTCTGGAGAACCAAACAGGTTTTAATGAAACCGAGAAAAAAGAAAAAGGAAGTCCACCATGAAAGAATCAAACTAACCATAGAAACAGAACAGAACATCAGAAGAACAAAAATCCCATTTTCTGGCTCTTTTTTCCATTTCTTGGGTTGAAACACAAATGACAGAACAAAGTCGCTATTAATGTACAGAAAAAGAAAAAGGAAACAGAGCAAGTACCTCACAGATGCCATTGACAAGGTACCCAAAGAAGAACCCAGAAGAGCAAATGAGGAACTGTTGCCATCTGGGTCTATCAGTTAGAGAAATCCCAAACAAAGACCGACCCTGCTCTTCGTTCTTCATCTGTCACAATGAAACCTTTTTCTCTTCACTGAACAAAGACACAAATACGACTAACGAACTTATCAGAATTCAAAAGTCCAAAACATGCAGGAACCAAAAACACTTCCAAGAAATATCAAACATCAGCTGGCTTTTTATTAGAATCGGTTGGACATTGACTTCCCATGGATTGAACTTAGGTTCCGGGCTTCCTACGTTTAAACCAACACTTACACTCTTTATTATATTCCACAACGTGTAGTGATTGAAGTCTCACACTTTCTCTGGTAAAACTTGTTTGTGACCGTCAGATAACTCATCAACTTGACTAGGTTGACGAAGATTTCACATGGGTCCCTGTTGGATTTCGATGGTGTGTAATCCAAAGTTCAATTAACTAAACTAAACTAACAATTGGGTTTTGTTTACTTTTTGGTAAGGAAGCAAGTTTCTGATGGATGATCGGTTTCATAACATACACGACAGAAGTGTTTGTGGTACTAACCAAACAAGATCACTTGTTATTTTGTGTCTATTCTATTTTATAAAATTCATTTATTTAACAAATAAGAACTACAACAAATAAACGAATTAAATGACTTAAAAACAAGAGTAACAGAGTAGAGAGAATATAAGATCGGTTCGTGATAGTCCCGACCTAGGAAGTAGGAGGACTCAACTTAATATTATCCTATTCATTGAACGCTCTTAATTAGTTTTTAATAAAGTTTCAACTTCCAAATTAATATCATTAATTAAGAAGGTCAAACTTTTGAGTACAAGTTACCAAATGTTAAGAAGGTCCTTCCCTAGGTTAGGAAAACTACATCAAAGTAATAAATGATTACTAATGACTAAACTTTTTATATTTTTAATGATTTCACTCATTTTCATCTAAATTTGCGATTTGGTCCTTTAGTTATAAGATTTAGCTCTTCTTATAATTATGCTTAACCAGCATTAGACTGCCATAAAACTGATTAAACATTGAATAAAATTAAAAATTTTAAAATATAATTGAAAAAGATTATTTTTTATCATAAAAGAATTAGAAGTTTAATTCAAAAATAAACTAGTAAATAAAATTTATTTATTTATTTTAATTTATAAGAAGACTAATTAACAAATTGATATATTTTTAACAAGAATAGTTATTACAAAAAAATGTAACAGGAAAATTAAAAAACTAAACCAAAAAATTAGACGAATTAAATTTTTTATGATTGAACTGATCAAACTGAATCAATTTTTTAATTATAACTCGTTCATTAAAATTACGATTTTATCTTTAAATCAATATTTAAAATGGAAAGTTTGCTATTATGAGTAATTTTAAATGTGACTAAAATGGAAAGAAAATTAAATCTTGATTTGATGAATTGGAAAGGAATAGCTTTAGCTCTTAATTGTTTAATTTTTGAGTTATTAATTTATTAAATAATTTATAAACTATAATTTATTCAAAAATAAGTATGTAATTAATTGACATTCGAGTAAAAGTTTTTTTTTAATAGAAGAACTCACAGTTGCTATCTTTTATATGCACATTGGATAAACCTCCGGATTGACGCAATAATCTGCAAATCACACCAATCAGGTACTCTGTACTAGGCAAATCTTATATAATAGGCTCGATTGAGAGAGTGTAGATAAAAATATTTGAATACATGATCTTTTGGCCTCATGACCCTATTCCAACAACTAGACCACCCCTTGAGAGACATAAAAGTTATTTATAACCTATGTTTCATAATATAATAAAGATATTATTGTTTTAATTATTTAACTATTTTAATATATATTTATGTTTATTTAAATAGTTAAATAATTAAAATAATAATAAAGAAAATTGAAGGAGAAAACCATTTAAAGGAAACACAAACTCAAAACCTACTGGTTGATTCCTGAACTAGGCCTCCATGTGGGTTGACTGCAGAGTTACCATTTCCAAGTAAGAGACTTTTGCAGATCTCTTTAGAAAAGTTTCAACATTTTCTTTGTACTCGTACTCCATTGAATTCTCAAGATACCCTTTTGATTGGACGGAGTTTGTTTTCCAATTTCAGCTTGGTTCCTGGCAACAAGTATGCTTTGTAGTGCCAATGAATCTGAAATAGAACAGAAGTGACATTGCTTTACGTGTCCTTGTCCATGGTTTTGGCCTAACCTTTTTGAAGCATGATGAACAAAATGTGGCATGTGATTTGCTAGATTGCAGGGCAAGAGACCAATTTCGCGGGTTAAAGTTTGTTTCAATCGGTGAGGAAACGCCAAACTTCACTTTCACATCTGCTTGGATATGACGGAGATGGAGATGGAGACGGAGATGTTTGTGTGTAAGGTTGAAATTTTGTTTGATCAATGAATTGGATAAGCTTTTCAATACGATAATGCTTTTATGATGCAATTAACATTAACAACAATTAAGTAAAAATTACACCGACATACAAATTTTGAAGATGTCTAATAATACTCAGTTTTATCTCTAACAAAAACAAATGTTATTTTTAATAAACTCACATGAAGAAAAAAAGAAAGAACAAAGAAAAAAACACACAAACATATATAATTAAATAATATTAACTAGAAAATAAAAATAAACATAAAACAATAACAATTATAAAATAAATAAATAAATATGTATAAAATTAAGTATAAAATTAAGTAATAAAATAAATAAAGAACAAGTAAAGAGTAAGAATAAAAATAAAACAAGTAAATATATATATAAAAATGAAATTAAAACGATGTCCCTTGATATAATTTTAAAAATAACGACCACAAATTGATTTGGTTATTTAAATTAGATTGTGTTATCTCTTTCAAATTCAAGTTTAACTTAACAATTAATTAAATTGAACTTAATTTATTTTCGATATACTCATGTGAAAAAAAAAAGAAAGAACAAAGAAAAAAAAGCACATATACACACACATATGTAATTAAATAATATTAATTAAAAATAAAGATAGACATAAAATAATAACAATTATAAAATAAATAAATATGTATAAATAAAAGTACAAAAATAAGTAATAAAATAAATAAAGAACAAGTAAAGAGTAAAAATAAAAAATAAAATAGGTAAATAAATATATGTCAAAGAATGAAACTAAATCGATGTAATTTTAATATAATTTTAAAAATGACGCCGGCAAGTTGATTTGGCTATTTAAATTAAATTGTGTTATCTCTTTCAAATTCAAGTATAACTTAAAATTGAGGTTAGTGGATTCAGGTTAAAATCATTTATGGGTCGAGTCGGGTCGGAGCTTTCCCGGTTTAGCATAAACTCATTTAAATTGTTTAAAATATTGTTCATTTAAACTGATACGATTTTATAAAGAGAATTCGAACATCTGAGTCGGACCAAACCGAACCGGGATGAATTGCCACCACTGTGCTCTTCCAATTTCACAAGCAAACAAGGTGTAATCATCCTCCATTGTCAGGCCACATCTCCAACATTCTTAAGTATCTCAAAGTCAAGTTCGTTACTTTGACGTCTCGTCAAATAATCAATTCATAGATGAAGAGATCGGACGTTCATGGCTAGAGATGTTAGAAAGGGCCTATCTCGATTGAAACAAACTTCAACCCAAACGCCAAACTTGAATTTCAATTTGCTTGGCGATGATGGAGATGGAGACGGAGATGGAGACGGAGATGTTTGTGTGTAAGGTTGAAAATTTGTCTGATGAATGAATTGGACAAGCATTTCAGGACGAGAATGCTTTTGTGATAGAATAGTTTTGAACTAAATAATATTAATAACAATTCAGTAAAAATTTCATCTGTATACAAAATTTGAAAAAGTTCGATAATATAAGATATTGCTGGAAAGTTATTTTTGATATACCCAAATGAATAAAAAAAGAAAGAAAAAAAAGTACAAACACACACTCATATATATAATTAAATAATATCAATTAAAAATAGACATAAAAATACTAACAATTACAAAATAAATAAATAAATATGTATAAATAAAAACATATAAGTAAATAATAAAATAAATAAAGAACAAGTAAAGAGTAAAAATAAAAAATAAAACAAGTAAATAAATATATATCAAAAAATGAAATTAAAATGATGCCACTTTGATATAATTTTAAAAACAACGGCACAAATTAATTTGATTATTTAAATTAGATTGTGTTATCTTTTTCAAATTTAAGTTTAATTTAAAAATTAATTAAATTGAACTTAATTTATTGATTTCAGATTAGTGGATTCAGGATAAAATTATTATATCTACTTAATTTTTTTAAAAAATAATTAATTAAAGAATAAAAATACGTTAAAATTTGTAAATATAAGTTGAATCGAGTTAATTACACCATTTTAAACCTGACTCGTTAAATTATTTACTTTAAAATGCAAATATTTTACGAATTATTATTTATACTCCACATTTTATTTAGTACACATCCAAAAAAATAATGACTATAAATTTCACTATTAATACATATCTTATAAATATAAAAATATAAAATAATAATTTTCATGATTTTTAAAAATGTATACATTACGTAAATATAATAAAATAAAGTATAAAAATTACTAAAGTCAGTGAAGGACTTGCAAATTTATGGTAAATATCCATCTCAAATTTATGAGTTGTTGCTTGTGATTGTGCTGCTCATTTGAAAGTGTTATTGTGCTTCTTACTGGTTTGTTTTGATGCCGTCAATTGGTACCATTGGAGATAAGCAAAGTACATGATGGATGAGTTATGCTATAGTAGCATAATTGTTTTTTGTCTTCAGTTTTTTATGATTTTGTGCCATTTGATGCCATCACTGTGCTCCTTATTAGTTAACAAAATGAGATGTTGATATTCGAACTGTTGTTTCTTTATGTTTTTGTTTTGGATTTTGACAGTTTTGTACAGCACCATAGTTTGCTCAACATTATTTTCGCTAACAATAATCTTTTTTCCATCTATTGAACAGCCAAACAAATAAGCTTCTTCTTCCTGTTTATTGTTTTTTTATTTTTCTTTTTGGTTCCTGATTCATATCTTCTTTGGTTTTATTTTATTTTATTTATTTATTTACTTATTTAATTATTATTATGTATTTATTATTATTATCATTAGTATTATTATCTATTTGTTTTTATGCATTTATGTATTTAATTTTATGCATTTATGTATTTTAGTTTATTTATTTACTTTTTTAATCTGCATTACTTATTTGTATTTTTTGTGTTGTTACTATACTACTTTTTTTCTTCATGTCATAATTACATGTGGGTCTATCAGAAACAACCTCTTCACTTTGTAGGAGTAAGACAACTTACTATCAGACCTTCCTAGATCCTGCTTTGTTGTGAGATTTCAGACTGGGTGATAATAATAAAAATTACTCTACTATTAAATATCATATAAATCTAAAAACATTAGGTGTGATTAGAGACATCAATAGGTTGGGCCTAACTCAAGTTGTCTGCTCCTTGGCACAGACTATGGCTAGACAGGCAACAGGCAGGCCGGCTCGCCTTTTGTTTTTTTAAATAAAAAACTTTTACAACGATATCATTTTTGACAAAACGACCTCATTTTGAAAGTAATGATTGGCCAAGTGGGCTCGCCTATGGTCAGCCTACGGCTCGCAAACCTTACCATGGTTGGGTCAGAGTCAAGAGGTGACCCCACCAATCCGGGCCAAAAATAAGTCGAGCCAAATAGACCAAGCTATCGTTAAAAATAGATCGGACCGGACGAGCAATGTTGACTTTGACATCGTAAGAATGATCATTTTCATGTTTTTTTTTAATTGAAAAATCTATGTAAAGACAATAAATTAGTCAAAGTATGCCTAAACCCTAACTAAATCCTACATGTGCCTAACCCTAACATGCCTAAGCTGCAGAGCCTGTAGTTAATGGATATGACCTAACATAATGATCAAAACAAGCACACGTCCATGTTCTAAGACGGTTTACGGTGTCGTTTAACATGTATCATTTACGGGTCAGGTCAAGCTTTGTCGGGCCAGATCAAATCATAATTTTCTGTTTTGACCTTTTAGTCCAATCACAAATCAAGCCAGAGGCAATCTAAACGCGACCCGACCATTAACATTTCTTCATGATTATTGGATCCTTAATTCGGCCTAACCCTTACAACAACGGGCCTTTCTTTAAAGAGTAGAGAGAGCTTTTGCTTTTCTTCTTCTTCTTTTTCATCTTCTTCTTCTTCAATTCCACGAAGGAGTTCAATTCAGTACATGAAAAGTGGCGAGACACAGCAGAGGCTATAATGGGTGTGGGAGGAAAATTCTGGGACTTGCTAAAACCTTGCGCTAAATTTGAAGGTCCTGATTTCTTGAGGGAGAAAAGGGTAGCCATTGATCTTTCCTATTGGATCGTTCAGCACGAGACCGCTATAAAGAACAACTATTTCCTTAAACCTCATCTTCGACTCACATTCTTCCGTACAATCAATGTCTTTTCGAAAGTATTTCGCTTTCTCCGTCTTTTCGTTCCCTTTTTTGGGTTATTTCTTTCAATGTTTCTGTGATGGGTTTTCTTGGCTTTGCAGTTTGGAGCTTATCCAGTGTTCATCGTTGATGGGACACCTTCACCTCTCAAATCTCAGGCCAGAATCTTGCGCTTTTTTCGGTTTTCGGGGTTTGATGTTTCGAGTTTGCCGGTGGTTGAAGAGGGTGTATCGGCTGAGAGAAATCCAGCCTTCTTGAAATGCGTTCAAGAGTGCGTGGTGAGTTGTGGAGATTTTTCTTGTGATTCTTCTCTGGTTTTCTTGTTTCTGTTTTGGTTGGGAAAATGCTCATGTATTTATCCACTAAAGTGAATATTGTAGGAACTGCTTGAACTGTTTGGAATGCCGGTTCTACGAGCAAATGGTGAAGCTGAGGCATTGTGCGCTCAGCTTAACCGTGAAGGTCATGTCGATGCTTGTATCACAGCTGATAGTGATGCATTCCTGTATGGAGCACAGTGTGTGATTAAATCCATCAAGCCCAACACCAAAGTAAAATTTACTGTCTTTTGGAAGGATTTTATCATTGATTGTTGCTCTATCCGAAGTGTGATTTGTGTTTCTGAATTCTCTCTTTTTCTTCCTTTCATGCAGGAACCGTTTGAATGCTACCGCATGTCGGATATTGAAACTGGTCTGGGGTTAAGGAGGAAACAATTGATAGCTATATCTCTTTTGGTTGGAAATGACCATGATCTCAATGGTGTGCAAGGGATTGGGATCGACACAGCCCTTCGTGTTGTCCGGAGTTTTAGTGAAGATGATATGTTGGATGGGTTTGCTTCTATTACTGCTTCAAACGTTGGATTAATCGTAAAGTTGAAATCTGTTTTCTGTTATAATGCAATTCCTGCTAGGATGATTTTCTTATTAAATTTGAGTAACTGTGTTTACAGGTTGCGTGAAATTGGCAATGGTAAGGCTTTGGGTTCTGAGGGTGGATCAGAAATTAAAAACAAGTTTATGATCACTATACATGAAAACTTAGGGAAATCAAGACTCTCTCATTGCTCGTTCTGTGGACATCCTGGGAGTAAAAGAGAACATTTTCAGTCTGCATGCCAATATTGTGCCACTGATAATGATGAAGGTTGCTTAAAGAAGCCAGAGCGGTTCAAGTGTAATTGCGACTGGTGTGCTAAGGTATTTCAGTACAATTATATTATCATTCTATTTCATCTAGTGCACTTCTAGGTCTAGTTGTATTATGAACCTTATAGTTTTTGATTTTCTAATATGTAGTAAAGTGGCATTTTTAAACCTTTTCTGACAGGATCGTAAAGTAAAAGAGCACCGGAAATATGAAAAATGGAAGATGAAAGTTTGTGAGAAGATTGCTGTGGAGCCAAATTTCCCAAATGAAGAGATCATTGAGATGTATCTGTGCACCAGCCATGGAAACTTTACTGGTATTCAGAGTGTGATTACCTTCTCGTTTTTTATCTTTCTAAGTTCCAGCATGTCTCAGATAGGTTTTAACTTCTTGGATCTGAGGATTGGACATTATCTAAGAGTCCTTGCACTTGCAAATCTTATGATTAAGTTGATACTTGACACAACATTGTTCCTTCAATTTTAATTAATTTTTTTAACGAAGGAAATTAGGGAAAAGATTGCATGTGAATTATCAAGTTGGATTCATGTTATGGGATAATTTTGGGCTGATGATTACCTTCTCTGTCTCTCTATCTCTCTCCAGTTCAATAACTGAACCTACATTGAAATCTTTTCTTGCAGCTGATAATGGCCCATGGATATCCTGGGAAAGCCCAAACACTGATATGATAGTAGACTTCTTGGTTTTTCATCATCTTTGGAATCCGGCTTACATTCGACAGAGAATGCTTCCTATGTTGTCCACCATATATTTAAGAGAAATGACTTCGAAGCCAAATAAAGAACTGCTAAATGGGCAATATGAATTTGACTGTATTCAGCGTGTTAAAGTAAGATACGGACATGAATATTATGTTACAAAATGGAAAAAAGCCACACCCAGTCTCAGCAGTGGTATTCTTGCAAACACTGTTGTAGAGTCTGATGGGCAACTAGAAGATCTAGTGGAAATTGATGAATCCTTTACGCAATTTGATGGTTATGATGCTCCCCAGATTCATATTGACGGTGGATTCTTGTTGACAGATGAGAATATAGAGCTTATTCGATCTGCTTTTCCACAAGAAGTTGACAGATTTTTGAAGGATAAGGTATTCTTTCTTGTAATTATTCTTTCGTCCCAATTCTAGTGTTCCCTGGCCTTCAACTCATTCGTAAAGGACTAATAGGCTAGGGGATTAGATTTTAGGTTGACATCTTAGTGAACAGAGCAAGGGCTCATGAGGAACTAATCATATGATTTAGTAAGGCGATCTGGATGAGATGGATGTTTACAACCACCGAGAGACACATATGAGGCATATGATGTGTTTAATACTCTATAATTGAGGTGCCCTGTTTTCTGTAGGACTTTTAGAAAATAAAATCATAGAATGTGGAAAAGAGCGTATGCATACCACTTCTTAGTCATGAGCATTGGTATTTTGTATGGTCTTTGTCTGTGAAAGAGTTCTTTTCTATGTATTTAATTTTCTATAAGGCCAGGCAGTGTAGGGTTATTCATATTAGTTGAAAAAGTAGGAAACAAATTAAGGCCATATGACAGCCTTGTTAATAGGAATGGGAAGCAAGCTTTTCTTAATCCTGACATTATAAAAAATTAGTTCCTTGTGGATTTTTTATCGTAATGTCTTGTTTGGCGACACAAAACTAGCAGGAACTAAAAGAATCAAGGAGAAGAAAGCCTTCAAGTTTAGCATTAGAAGGGTCAGAGTCAAAAGGTGTCCAACTTAGTATTACTGAATTTTACCGCTCTACCAAGGTAAAGTCTGGTGCAAAACAAGGTGAAGAGCAGACAAGTGAGTTTGTAAATGAAGATGGCAGGACATCCAAAGAAAAGAGGGAGGTCTCTGGTCCAAACCTTTCAAAGTCTGTGAGACGCCGCCTTTTGCTTTAGTAGCTTATTTAACGACATCGGTCTTTTGTAAACCTCTAGCCTTAGATCATTATTTTTATGTATAGTCTGATACATTTGCAAGAAATCTGATGGGCTTTTTAGGTAGCTTGGGGATCCATTCAGAAGTCACCTTCTATCCTTGTAGAAAATGCAGTTGTCTTGTAATTTATAGTGTATAAATATAAATATTCTGGTTCAAACTATATATCTTTAACCTTTTGGGTTCACATGTTCTTTGTCCACATGGTGCTTGGAAGTCTTATATTTCCCTATGCCTATTAAACTTGGTTCTGTAAGCGAACAGATGTGATATGTTTTTCCTTTATCATTCATTTTATTATGACTGGATCCAGCAGTTCAGGCTCATCAGCCTCATGGCACCCAGCAGCCTTTTGCAGTTTGGGTAAGACACATAAGTTTAAGATCAAGAGAAGCATTCTCAACTGGCAAGTAAGCCATGAATTTAAATCTTCCCGTTTTACATGTATTTTGTACTCATTCAAAGTTCTGTTCTGAACACTATAGAATTCCATATTTCTTTGTATGTGCATAAAAGGAAGTTTATGTACCTTGTATAGAAGTGGTGTGTAAGGCATGCACAATATGTTATTTAATCTTCTTTAAGTATACTTACTAAGGGCGAACGGGATGGACGACCACGAAATCCATCCCGTTCCTCCCTTTGATCCAACGATGCGCATCGTTCTTTGTCCCCTTTTTTATCGTTTGCTACGATTCTTTCTCCCTCCTCTCTCAAATTATTTTCTTTCTCCTCTCTCAAA
>JANZXR010000009.1:25804812-25832232 GCA_027575705.1 Erythroxylum echinodendron | reverse complement strand
TATTATGCTAATATAAAACACAACCACGATTAATAAATATATCATGTACCTATTACAAAATTTAAACTTCAATATAACAATTCTATTTTTCCCCTTAAATGGTTTTATTATAATATATTGATTAATATAATAATCTTGAAATTTAAACTAAGTGGGCATATTAGTTCAGATTACGACTGCGCAGTTGCGCAGTCTATGTCTGCTAGTAAGATAGAAACTGATTAATATTTGACTTTGAATTATTCGCTGCTGTATATATGGCAGTCTGTAAAAGGACAAATGGAAGATCAATTATGATTGTTGACTGTAATTAACTGAATGGTCAAAGAGTTAAGAGTCACTTATTTGGAATGCATTTCATGTTGTTAATGCATATTGACTCTTGTATTAATCTGTTAAGTTATAATATTGTGAATGAGAATTGTTATATATGGACACCTTATGAAACATATTGTTGTTTTTAGAATTGCAGCATATTCATCTTCTCTTTCACACAGTTTTTCAGCATGATCGCTGAGAAAGCTCTCTCCTTGGAACCATGTAGAAATGCAGATCAATGTATTATTGGTGTCAGTGTGTTGGTCATTGATTGTGATTCAGCATGTTTGACAATTGTTTCAACAATGCTTCGTACTTGTGGCTATAATGGTATATTCAACATCATTGAGTTGAATGTTGTGGTAGTCATTTATCTATCTTGTTCATTTCTTGATAATTATTGTAAGAGATAACAGTGTTATTGTCATGATTAGTTGTTACTGCTAAACGAGCTAAGGATGCATTTTCCATTTTACTGGAGAGAGGAGAACAACTTGACCTCATTCTAACTGAGGTTAACTTACCCGATATGGATAAATTTGAGCTGCTTGAGAAATTGTTTGAGATGTCCTCTTTGCCTGTTGTTGGTAAGTGTGTTCTTGATTTCCCTTTCCTGATTGTTCTTTTCCATTATCTTTTACAAGTGCTTAAATCATCTAACCTTCTCAATTGCAGCTTTTTCTGCTGACGATGGTGAGGGTGCTATTCTGGGTAGTCTGTTCAAAGGAGCTGTTCTGTATCTTGTGAAACCAATCGTCATGAATGACATAAAAAACCTTTGGCAGTTTTTACATAGGAAAAAATTGGATTCAATGGTAGCTGTTGAAGGAGCAAACAACCTGCAGGGTGAAACTTCAGAGGATAATACCTCATGTGAAGCATTAGAGTCTCAATCAGTTCTCAATGATCGCGAGCAGATTCCTCAGCAGTGCAAAAGAAAAGAGCTTGAAATAATGGACAAAGACGAGTATTCAACAATCCACAAGAAGCCAAAACTGCGTTGGAGTAACGAGCTGCATGATAGGTTCTTGCAGGCTATCGACATTTTAGGCATTGACGGTAAGAGTTTTGGTTGCATAAACTTTCGTTTAAAACCTACTTTGAACTGTGATAAGGGAAAATGATCTCTTCTGATATTAGATGCTCATCCGAAAAAGATACTTCAGCATATGAATGTCCCGGGGCTAAGGAAGGAAAATGTTTCAAGTCATTTACAGGTATGTTTTCAATATTTATGGAAGCACGTATGGAAGAATTTGTTCTTCTTTGATGTACAGGTATATAATCTATATGTTTCTTGATGCATTTAACTAAATATGTTGACATTTTCTTTGTGCATCTTCGATTTGACTAATGTATTAACAAATGATCATAACTCTTTCTATATTTGTTACATTTCCAGAAATATCGCCTTTCCTTGAAACAGCAAGAAGAAACAAATATCAAGCGCGGAATTGTCGAACATCATCCCTCATCAGTAACCGGTGAACAAAGTCAATTTCCTCAATGTTTGAACACACAAGCGATCTTGAAAGCATGCCAGCCAGAGTTCACAAGCCATTTTCTTCCAAACGTTGGTCTTTCTATCGCCCCTTGCCTTGGCGCTTCGCAATCTCTTCATAATCAAGACTCAAGCCACATCAGTTTTACTCCTGAGTTCGGCGAATTCGATTCGAGGACGAATCAGCCATATGTTCCTAACAGCAATGCTGCTTATGTTGAAAGTAGGACTGCCAGTAGTTGGGAGCTGACAAACTCTGGCAAAATGAGAAATCGTGAGGCAGAACATTTTCTGAGACAAAAAACTGATCCATCCAATATACGACGTTCAGCTTCGAAAAGTGCATTTCTGCGGCCGGAAATGTCACTGCCTGTGCCACAACCTTCACCACCACAGCAAGATCAAGAAGATAACAATCTTGAGAATGAAACAGAGACTACCCCGTTGTAAACAAACACAAGTTACTCCCCACAACAAAGTATGCATAATCAATGAGATGCAGTTGGTGTAAGCTGAAAAGGGTCAAGGATGATGATTCATTTGGTTGAATCATTTGGACTAGACATTTTTTAGAAACATTTTCCTAATTGAAGGACCCAAGTTCTGATTAAGAAGTTATATTTTAATGTAACAATCTGCTTTAAGCATTTATTAGTTATTTATTTCTTAGTCAACATTAACGTATCTAATACACGAGGCTTTGCACTTTGCGGAGGTCTGAGGAGGGTTATAATGTATGCAATTTAGAGTAACTTCACTAATTTGGGTTAGCAAAATTTTAAGAGTTGTTAGTTTCTTGTGAAAAAAAAAATAATTAGAAAAACCTGTTTTTCAAAAGTCACTGAACGACACCGTATTAGCTGGCAATCCACTATACAGTATTATTATTCACTTGACGTTTTGTTGATTTGTGCAAGACTGATTTGCTCTCCGTCTCTTTCGTGAATGGCGGATCCGGCGCGCCAGCTCGAGACCCGACCCATCAACCAAATAGCCATTGACTACACACCCGAAGCCTGTGACCATTGCCCGGAGACCAACTCCATCAAACTCACCTACGATCACCGCGGCGGCGCACGATGGCGCAGCACTAATCGCTTCCTTTATGGCACCTTCAGCTCTCAGATTCAATGCCCAAAGGGAAACACCAGTGGCCTTAACTTCAACATTTATCTCTCATCTCTTGAAGGAGACAAATCACAGGACGAGATCGACTTTGAGTTCCTTGGCAAAGACAAAAACCTCGTACAAACCAACTACTACACTACAGGTTTTTGTTTCGGTCTTGGTTGTTCCTAGGATTTTCATGTTTTACCAAATCATTCGTATCTTTTCACCTGCTGATTGATTCTGTGAACAGGGACTGGGAACAGAGAACAACTTCATGATCTGGGGTTTGACTATTCTGATGGGTTTCACGAATATGTAATAAAGTGGTATTCACATTCCATAGAGTGGTTGATTGATGGGAAGATTGTGAGGAAAGTGGAGAGGAAGGAGGGTGAGGCTTTTCCTGAGAAACCAATGTTCTTGTATGCTTCTGTTTGGGATGCAAGCTACATTGATGATGGGAAGTGGACGGGACCTTACGTTGGTTGTGATTCACCTTATGTTTGTCTCTACAAGGATGTTCGTGTTCCTGTTGGGACTTCAGTTGAGTGTTCTTGCGATTCCTGATTTGTTGGAAACCTTGTAATGTGTGTTTCTGATCTGGTTTTTCTTTGTTCCAACTGTCTGTGTGGTCAATCTGTTTCTTTTTTTTTCTTGAATAAATCGAATCTGTTTTAGGATTTGATCTTGGGATTGTAAAACTTTGTAATTCCAGTCAGGGCACTGAGTCGATGAGTCTTCTGATACGGTTATTGATCAAAACTTTGGTGGTTTCTGCTCATAAAGTAGAAACTTTGGAATTGCTGTTTGGAAACTTTCGAATTGGATTCATTGACGAATTGGATTCAATTACATTTGTAGGATTATGTTAAATTTGACTTACACTGATTGGAATAAATCTATAAATATTATATTATTTGGAATTCAATAAAAATAAATTCAACTACTAATTAATGTATGTATATTTTGCAGTGATTTGTATATTTACAATGTGTATATTTGGAAACAGAATTTTTCATGTTTTTAAAAAAATTGACTTTTCAATTCACACACCAAATCGCACCATTTGAGATGTGAATTGAATTCATAAAGAAAATAAGATTCAATTATGTGATTGAATTCAAATCATCTTTTTTTTAACATTCCAAACGTATGAAATAAATTCAATTACATAAAATTAATGAATTGAATTCAATTCGTTAGATTCTAAACGAGGACACCACGATGATGATCAGGATATGATTTGGAGTAACTACTTGACCTTTCAATCATTTAATTTCTTTTTTAGTTTGTGGAATTTCGTTATAGTTGGCAATTAATCACTCATCTTATCATGTACTGTTGACATTTAGGATACAAGTTAGGTAGAAGTTTGAAATTAGGGTTAGGTTATGTTGAATAGCCAAAAATTCAAAATAATTTATTCTAAATTTCAAATAAAATAATATTATTTTTTAAATTTTTTATTAAATAAAATTCAAATTCGAATCAAACCCTATTTGAAAATTGAAACACCAAACCAAAGGCATGAAAATGAAAATGGTGAGATGTCATGTCAATATCTGCCAGAGAAGGTCAACCACATTGCCTATGCCCTCAAGCAATCCATTTCTTGTGCTTTCGTGTTGCTCATCTTTCCTTAATCCCTGGCATGAAAGCTACCAAGGGTCCTCTCCAATTTAGAGTCAAAGATATACAGTTTTAATATAATTTAATAATTTTTTAAAAATGGTTTAATTTTTTTTTACAAATTTAATCTTTAATAAATTTTCTCTGAAAGTGTAAACTATTTTTTTTTTAAAATTTGAACTAAAAAAGAGTTATTTATCTTTTGACCTTAAATTATTATCGAACTTGAGTCTCGGATAAAATTGTTCCTTTATAACCATAAGTTCATAAGTTTAAGTCACGAAAATATCTATTTTGTATAAATATAAAATTAAAGTTACTTATATTATGACCACCTTCAGACCTCAAATTGGTTCAAACTTAATTGATATTGTAAAGATTAAGTGGCTAATAATTACGTAAAATATCTAAGTACTTATTTAGTTCAACTTTTGGAGAATAAAAAAGTACTTTTGTTTACTGTTAAAGTTATTTAAAAAAAAAATGAGTGTTTGGTTGTAAAATTAAAATATACTTTTTTAATATAAATGATTTTTTATAAAACTAAGATAAAACTTTTTAAGAAGCTAAAATTAAAACTTTCTAAATAGGCACTAAATCTGGTATTACAAGTTGGAAATTACACTTGATTAAACCCGAAGATGGTGACTGTACATGTTCTAATCCACATTCCACATGGAGAAATTAAGGAGATAAAGGTAGTAGGCAACAAAGAGAAAAAGAACACAACACAACACCCTCTTCAAAGATTCTGTACCTTAAAAAGATCAAACACACAGTCACAGAGGAATCTCTACAATATCAACTAACTTGCCGTTGAAACCTCCGCTTTTGGCTGCTAAAACTTCACCACCCGCCTCATTTACAGCCGTCCGACCAGTGAAACTCCAGAAAACAAGAGCAACGAACCGACGAGCTGTGTTCTTCGTTCTACAAACCGCTCTCCTCTAATCACCACCATCCATTTTGATTCTTCCATCAACCCTTGTCTCAGAATTAACTTCGAGTCCAACCAAAGTGATTACGATTCCTACATGGGTTTCTTTTCGTTTTTGAAAATTTGGTTTGTAGATCGCTCAAGACTTGCCATTTCTTGACGGTACTCTCAATTTTGACTTGATATTTTTTTGGGGGGTTCTTCTTAATTTTCTTGTTTAATTGTCCTTTCATTTTCGGACAACTGAACTTTAAGTTGCCGCTGTCTTGTCTTTTGGTTTGTCGTGTCCTTGTGGCTATTTGTCAGGAGTTGGGATTGGATCGCAAAGTTTTGGAGTGGTGGTGAGAGGGGAGATGTTCGGTTCAGGCATGAATTTGATTACTACTGTTATTGGGTTTGGGATGAGTGCCACTTTTATTGTGTTTGTCTGTACGAGAATAATCTGTGGGAGGCTTCGAGCAGCTGAGTCCAGACCACTGTTTGAGATCGAATCCAGGGTTGACATTGAACAGGTAATGTTTGATTCTGTGGATTACATATGTCACTTTTGGTAAGAAAAGCTTTGAGTAGACAACCTGCTATTCTATTTCTGCATCAATGGCTGCAAAATTTAAAGACTGCTAATGTTGGCTCATTGACTTATTATCACTACTAAAGATTCCTATTTGGGAGACACTTATTTGGTATATGAGTGTTATTGTTTGATGTAAGCCTCGAAACATATTGCAGAAGTTACAAATCAGGAGTTGGTTTCGCCAATTTGATCCTAAAGTGAATACTTTCTTGTTACTGTCAAGAAATCTAACGCTACCCTGCACCAGTTAGGGGGATTCCTATTTAGTTTTTGAATGAAAACCTCATTGGGTTTACTTTCCTCGGCTTTATAGTGTTTTCAGCCTTTGAAATTAATCTATCATCAGAAGTTTGAACTTGGAGCACTGAAGGTTTTTCTCTTTCGTCTGTCTGGCAGCCGGAGCATCGGTCGGGTGGTCTTGAACCAATTATGGTTTCTGCGATCCCCACTATGAGATTCAGCAATGATGCATTCGGTTCCACAGAAAATGCACAGTAAGTTTTATTATCAGACTTTGTTCCCATGTTTGAAAGAACTGAACTTTATATCTGTCTTAACACGTAAGTGGACATGGAGAATTTCGTTCGCAGATCTTTCAGACCTGATTGAAGCATCCATTTGTATAGGTTTCGGTTTAAGATCATTTAGAAAATGTTTATAAACTTGACAACTCTGTTGTTTTCTCTCTCTATGGAATGTAGTTAAGGCTGAAGAAGATCTGCGATTTTGACAGGTGCTCAATTTGTTTAGGAGAATACCAGGAGAAGGAAATATTGAGAATTATGCCGAAATGTGGTCACAACTTCCATCTCTCTTGCGTTGATATTTGGCTAAGAAAACAGTCCACATGTCCAGTCTGTCGGCTCCCAATACAAGCCTCCTTAGAAGCAAAACACGCGAGGCAAGCGACACGTATGATGGTCCAAGCAGTTGATAGTTCCGAGCCTTCAGGTGAACATTCTCGGCAATGGCTGCTCCCCGGCTCAGATCGGCCAGTTGAGAATGTTCACAGTGAAGGGGACCCTGAAGTTCCTGGAAGCCAAGAAACTATTTCCATTGAGTTGCAAACAAGACACTGACCAAGCATCTGTGAACCACTCATTCCTGGAAGCAATGCTATTAGGCATCAGAAGATAATGAAGAACACATACAAGTTGAATTTTTGTAAATTTTATCTGTAAATAGAATCTTCACGATCCTTTCTAGAATTCAAGTTTTATCAATGCAAAAGATTCAGATTTGAGATGAAGCTTAAACCATCTTCAGATTTTCGGGAAATAACTGAGCACGGTAGGATTCAACAATTCTACTGATATGAAGTCTTCACTCATCTGTCACCTACTGTGCAGGAGAAGAACACAGAATGTTGGCTCCTATGGAATTTGAATCCCAGAAAGATGGTAACTTTTTGGTTTTCATGATCTGAATAGTGCCGCACAGGACTTGTTTGATGAAAGTCGTATTATATGATCCACACATCTCTAACAGGATTTTCGTCAAACAAGACTCGTGATCCAAGTTTGAAATCTAATCGGATTCAAGCCAAGTTTAAAATTTTTTCGACATTATTTCAAATTTAAATCAGTTATTTTTTAAAAATGACAAGATAATGTCGTTTTACCTATGATCATTCGAGCTTCAGGTCGGATTGACCTGAAAAGTTCGGGCCGCCCAAAACTAAAAAACAAAAAGTTCAAACCTCACTCAAATTTTACTCAAATGTTGCAAAAATGTGAAGCCTATCTATAACACGCCCAAAGATTGAACTTAACAAAAACAAAAACGTCTTATTAAGAATCTCGTTAAGATGCAGAATTTAGAGAAGTCTAAAAGTATATAGGTTTATTCCTAACTAATAAAGAAGAAGTTTTGATAGAGTCTAAAAGTGTATAGCTTTATTCCTAACTAATAAAGAAGATGTTTTGATAGACCCACAAGCGAAAGATTGATCTGAACAAACTTGGTCATTTTCTTAAACATAGTAGGAGTGTTGTTGGAAGGTCATTACTCAATTAGACTTGTCCCTGCTAACTAACAAGTTCCCATATGACAGTAACCTTATAGACAAACACACACACATTACTCTATAGCTTAAAAAAGTATATAAACATTAGTCTTGTACGTGTAATAATTGGAAATGGGATTCTTGCATCCAGCTTCAAATGGACAAAACTCCAACAACATTTGACATACTAACTTCCTTACTTTTGGGAATATTGCATGTTTCTTTGTGGTTGGAAATTTTGGATTCTATATTTAATTATTTGGACCAACCCAAAAGATAATAACTAATGCTAGCTTTGCAATTATCACTAACCAAATAAAATATTTTTAAAATAAAAAATATCCCATTTGAAGAATGTTTCCACTCCTAGACGATGGTGACCCCGAACCAGTCATTTCTGGTTTATATAATCGAGGGCATGCTTGTTACTATACGTCTATACCACCCACCAACTATATGTTCAAGACACAAGACATTATAGTGTCTTTGGCAGGTCGAGTAGCAAGGAAACATGTTGATCCTCCATCATATACGTGTGTATCTTTTTGAACTATGGGACTCCTAGTTACAAACTCTTGCATGTATAGCAAGGGTTCTTGGAGCTCAAGTTTGGCACCACCTAAAAATTACCTAATAATCAATATTACTAGCATGTAATTAGGGATTACATTGGTCAATTTTCGTTAAAAATTTTAAATTATTAATTAGGAGTAATATTACAATTATGAGTATAATTAACTCGAATCTAACTATAAATAATGAGCATAATTATATTAAATTACATATAACAATCGATCAACAATTATTAGAAATAATATTTTCGATCAAATACAACGTAATCCAAAGTTAAATTCATGTTTATTGAATGTTAAATTTGCAATGAGCCCACGGGCCAACACAATAAGGAAAGTTAGACCACACATAAGTTCAAGTAAGGTTCCATCCTAAAACTAACTAACAGTAGGTGGAGTAGCCCACTAAACTTATATGTTAGTCTTCTTTCCCCTCTTTCTTTAACGTGGGACATTCATATGTGGATATTCTTAACACTCTCCCTCATATGTAAATCTCTTTTTACTTGAGCAATCTGGAGAGGTACATAGACAATCCTTATTAGGGCTGAACTTCTGATTGAGGTCAAATAGGCCCCCTCTTGGGGCAAGCAATACTGTTGGGTCACTTGCTCAATGTAGACTTCAATTCCTTCTTCAGAAGCTTAAATAACGGACCCCCTTTTGGGGCAACAGTAAGCCAAGATCTGCTTTGGCTCTGATACCACATTAAATTTGCAATTGGCTTACGAGCCCACACGAGAAGGAAAGTTAGACATATACAAGCTCAAGTAAGGTTTCATCCTAAAATTAATTGGCAATTGGTGGAGTAGTCCACTAAACTTATATGCTAGTCTTTTTTCTCTCTTCCTCCGGGATGAGATACTCATATGTGGGTATTCTTAACTCTAATTGAATCTTAAGTTGATAAAGGAATATAAATTTAGTATAATTAATTTAAAAATGTACTTATGATTCATGATTAACTTTAAAAATTATATTCAAAGGAACTTGTCATGTGTCATTCTACAAGAAACCTACCACCTATTAGTGACAAACTTGTTACTTCCAAACTAAGTGGAATTATAAGAATGGGAATCTATTGATGATGTGTAAGCAATTGATTTATAAACTAAAGGTGACTATAGTTCAAATCCTAGGGCCACGTACCACACAAGGAAAGGATTATGCTATACAAATGATAACCCATTTTTATAAATTAATAAATGAACATATTGATAAAATAAAATTAGGGTTTAGGGTCCAGTAGAGATGATGAAATTAGGTCATGCAAGAACAAACATAAGATAAGACAAGATGACGAGAGATCAGATACCCCAAATCATTCTATCTCCAAAGGCTACAATCCAATCCGAAACATGTGACCACCAGATAAATTAGCTATTTTTTATAGCCGGATTATTATTATTGAATGTTCTTATTTAAAATTAAAGATCCAACGTTACAAATCAGTTCGTTGATTATTTGCAAGTTGACAACATTCGACCGCCTTTGTTCTTGTTGGCTTCTTTCTGTTTCTTTGCATTGTTTAGCCATTTGAGTCGGCTAGCTCCTCCATCATTTCCTGAGCCATCCCATGTTTCAAAGTAAGAGATGAATTAGCTTATCGTCTTCTCTAGTAATCTCTTTGCTTCATGCTTTATCAATAATAATGTCAAACACAAGGAGTGCTCCATAAAACATGTCAAAACATGGTGTAGGGTTTTAAGTATGTTACTTCTACTGCTAATATTTTCTTAATTCACATGATGGAATTCAACTAAGTGTCTTCACTTTACTACAATTCTCATTGCACATGTAATATAATGTGCTTTCCAAAATTTTAAATTGAAAATTACAAATTACACTGTAATTAAACAAACACAATTAGAAGTAACCTGAGTACGATTATAATAAATTATAGTAACAATATTAACTTTAATTTTTTATTATTTTAAATTTTAAGAGTTGTTTTAAATGTCTTATATTATTGATTTTATATTATAAATATATTTGTAAATATACATACTTTTATATATTTAATAATAAAATACTAAAATCTTATTAACAGAAAATATAGAATTATATTTTAAAAACTTATTCTTTAATTGTTTAATGTTGGTCTATAACTTAAAACCGATATTTTTCAAATGGGTCATTTAGAAGTAACTTTTCTACTAATTAAGGGTCAGACTATGTATTACTGGATTTTCCCAAATTTCACGTGTCAATAAGAATTTTACCGAATTATTGTTATTATTCTTCCGTTTG
Organism: Erythroxylum echinodendron; assembly: GCA_027575705.1. Lineage (NCBI taxonomy): Eukaryota > Viridiplantae > Streptophyta > Magnoliopsida > Malpighiales > Erythroxylaceae > Erythroxylum > Erythroxylum echinodendron. Next base: position 25,821,336 of record JANZXR010000009.1, on the reverse strand, counting down.
ATCATTGATATAAAAGGACTAACTCTCATGCTTGGTAAATTGAAAACTTGAAGTAGGAAGTGAAAGAATTGGATTGGGATGACAATGTTTCAATAGCTAGCCAAGCCTAGTGGATGCTTTAACCTAATTAAGCTACAAAGGAAGTGCTAATTAAGAAGTAAATTATGGACTATGATGCTTATTAATGTGAAAAAATCCAAATGAATAATTGAGACAGGTTTCCTTCTGTACTCAAACACTTTTTTAGTAATCATCTTATAAATAGGAAAAAAAAAGAAAAAGAAAACCCTAAGCAAAGCTCAAATTTTGATAACTTGACTTTCCAATGGCAGAACCTGAAACCCTGATGACAAAGAACCCTACAGCCGCACCTACCACCACCAAAACTCCACCGCGTAGGTTCGTCGGAGTCAGGCAACGACCATCGGGAAGATGGGTGGCAGAGATTAAGGACACGTCTCAACGTGTAAGACTATGGCTAGGAACGTACGATACTCCTGAAGAAGCAGCTAGAGCATACGATGAAGCTGCCCGTGCCTTGCGAGGTGAAAATGCTCGAACCAACTTTATATCGGCTAATCCAAGCTTAATCCAATCTGGGTCGTTGTCATTATCGCCTAATAATGGCGGATTAGTATCTGCAGACAAAAGGAACAGTCTTGGGTTCTTCTCTGTAAAAGCTAAACTGAGCAAGAACCTACAAAGTATTATGGCTAGGAGGACAACAGAGAATAACTCGACGAAGAACAGAGTGAGTGACCACTTGACTTTTGCTAGTATCTTCCATTTTCGAAGCAACGAGTATCAAAACCCTGCGGACATGAAGACAATTGACAAAGTAGTGCAACCAAGCATCATTGTACCTCCTGCAACTGAGGAGCTTTCTTCTTGGGAAACGGCCAGGTCTTCGAATGTTTCAGATAGCAATGAATGGGTCGGGTTCCGTCAACCGGGACTCGACTCCGATGAATCCGATACTGTAGAAGGTTATAGGAGCGATCAGGGTTTGGTTGATCAAATCACGAACAGCTGGATTGATAGCCCTGAGACTACTGCAAGTGATAGTAGTGAGGGTTCAAGGAACAAGAGGTTTAAGGTTTCATCTTCTGTGATGGTTCCTCCAACCTTTAGTATGTTAGCATCTTTTCGCGAGTCTCCATATGATCATGGTCACAACTAAAAGAACAGAGTGAAGATTGCTTATTTCAGTGTGTGGTTCATGAAAAGTTTTGGTTTGAGAACTGGTCTCGGATTCATGAAGTTCGACATGGAAATGTTCTGATATGTTTTCCGGTGCACAGTAAAAGAGAAAGAGAACAGTACTCTGAAAGTAATAAGAATCTCCGGAAAAACCTTATAAGCCAAGACTAAACATCCATAAACTTAGTTTGAAGCAGACTAAGTACAGTTTGTTCTCCTCTTTCAGTCATGTTTTAAAGATTGCAGAAAAATTTCAGTATCACTAGTCCTGTTCAGAACTTCATCTGCCTGATAAGAATTCCAAAAAATTTGATATCTGATTAAAGGAAAACACAAGAATGCAATAATATTGAGTTTGATGTATGGAAGACATATACCAATGCCAGTTGTTTTAGAATAGCACTTAAGTTCCATAAAATGATTTTTGATCAATCCTGTCAGTATCAATGGTGTTCATTACGAGATTCCAAACCCTCAAGTTTTCTTTGATCTTATAATTCCCAAGCTTATTCTAATCCAGAAAGAACAGTTTTTGAGGTCGTGAAAGGAGAATCTAGAAAAGATGTTTCGATCTTCTTAACATCTCCCCGAACTTGCGTTTTGCTTGATCCTCTACCTGATTCATAGAGCCATTAACCGAGAAGTCGAGATTCATAATTTGTAAAAGAAATATATTTTTTTTAAAAAAAAATAAAAAATTAGATTGATAGATAAGAGATGAAGAACAACATTAGGAGAAATGTAGTCCTCTCTTTAGTCTCCTACAACAAAAGAAAATAGTACTCCATACAAACTAAAGCAATTTGAACAACGGGATAGTAAGGATACAATATTAGGCTAGACGTTGCTTACCAAGATATAATTTCTTGTTTAAGAGGATCCTTTAATCCACTATAGTTAATATTTGGGATTTTTCTTCCTCTTTCTGACTGATTTCTTCTTTCTAGTTTAACCTGCACACAAAAATCTCTTAGAATATCAGGGATTTAATTTGTAGCTGATGAAGAATCATAATCTTTTGCTGTCAAATTTAGATTACTTTCTCGAGGGGAACCTATTTCCTGTTCTACATTTTGAGAGATGATATTCCTAATCTCCCGACTTGTTACTTGGTAATCACTGGAGTTAATCATTATTTTCTGCTCTTCATTCTCCAGCCTAGCCTTAGAATTCTCATTTTGCCCACCAATTGTTAATAGAGTCAACATATTAGCCCAATTCATCTGACAATGCTCCGAATATTGCAAGGTGAAATGTTGCACTTCATTTTTCATACCCTTAGGAGAGGTGTGTCAAGATGCTATATTAGCCTTCCCACCCTCAGTATTTGAGATATCAATTGCTGAGTTATCATTAGCATCAATTTTTACACTCATAACCTCTAACATTTTCTATTATAGAATAATCAACTCCCAATAATTCATCTTGTCATCCAGCTTGAAAGAGTTTTCCGGTAGGAACCTATGTCTTAATTAAATTATAAGGCTTTCAGAGATATGTCATCTTAATTTCAGATTGATTTTTCAATCTCCCCTGTTTCACCTAACGTGAGTATCGGTAAATAGTCAGGTAATATGGCATTCCTTTTGACCTCAACATAGATTTTTGCATACCCAATTCGTTCCATTCTAGATATTTGAGCATCCACACAAAGAGGCTTTTCTAAAGAGCTTGCTAAAAAACTCAATCCTTTAATTGTCCTAAATTTTAGTGGCAAATTATGACATTGCACCCACATAGGAAAAAATTCTACACATTCCCTATCAAAAACTATCCCAGGTTTCTACTTCTGAATAAACATGGGTTGGCCTCCAATATGCCAAAGTCCCAATTCCAGTATTTCATTTAAATTACTATTAGCAATAAATTTAAACAGAATACTGTCATCATCCATGAGTAAAGTTTTTTTCAAACCTTTCTTATCCTATCGAACAGTGGCTCTGGCATTGATAATTGGAAATGCGGGTCTCTTATTCCAGAAGGAACCAACCAAGGCAGTAGACCAAGCCTTCGCTCCGGCTTGCAGCAATCTTGATTGGTACTTCAAACTATGAAAATTAAATATTAGGGCATCTCCAACCCATTCCCTCGTAATGGAGTAGAGTTTTCTCTATTTTAGAGATGTTACAGGACTTTTCACTCCAATCTAGAACTTTATTTTTCACACTAAAAAGAAATATTCTCAGTTTATTCTTTTTTTACCTTTCATTAATGATTATTAAAATTACATAATAAAATTAACCCAACTTTACTTTTTTGTGTATATTTTTATTCACAATATTGTTATATTTTTATGTTAATAAATAATAAAATTTCAATTAAATTATAATTTGTTATTTGATAATACGAAATGAAATAATATATGAGACATATTGTACTATTTTATATTATTTAGTTATATCAAATGATTATATAATTACGTAATATCAAACATCAAATTTTATTGAATTTCATAATTCACAAACATTTTTACATAAAAAAGGCACAGAACATTCATTACACCAAAAAAAATAAAAGATAATATCGCCACTGAAAATATAAAAGATTATATTTTGTTTGTATTTTTTTAATTTAATTCTACTGCTTGACTATTAACATTTATGTATGTGTATTTTAATTTAGTTTATCTTTGTTTGTAATTTATTATGTTATTTGATTATTAATATCAATATATTTGTGGTTTACTTATTTTAAGTTTTCTAATGAACATTTTTTAAATTATTTATTTAAAATATTTATTCATAAGTAAATTATTATAAATTTATAATTACATAAATAAACATATAATGAAAATATTGGAATATTGTTTAAATAATAAAATAAAGAACGAATAAATTAAAAAAGATTGAATGAATGAAAAAAGAAAGAAAAGATAGAGAGAGAAAGAAGAAAAAAAGCTGAAAAATTAAGAAAAATTATGAGCAGCAACAGAGAGATGCTATATTATCGTACCAAATTTGGTGTGACGCTGCATTATCTCTTCAAAATAGGGGAAAAATATTGGTAGATTGGAGTTGATTTCTCCTCCATTTTTGTGTTTTTTTTTCCATTTTGGAGATGCGTCGAAGATGGCCTAATGCAACTAACTGCAGTGTAAATTACAATGTTTTAACAACCGAACGATGGTTAAATCAGGTTGGAGCACCCTGTTCTTGTTAGGGTGTTCCAATCCTGTGTCACTTAATTTAGTCCACACATTTATGTGAACCCAATAAAAAAATATGGATGAGATTTAATAAAATAAGGTAGGAATTAGTTAACTGGAATAGAGGATATTATCCTGGTTACATCTCTAAGACAAGATCTTTAAGGTTGAAGATGTTCAAGTAGTATTAGACTGTTCAATTAAAAATTGAATAAAATTTAAAAATTTAAAAATTGATTGCAAAATTTAATTGAAAAATGAGACTGTTGAATAACAATTGATCAGTTTATTTTAATTTTAAAAAATTGATTAGTTTACAAAAACTAGCAGATTAATTAATAACCTAATTAGTTTTTAACAATAAAGATTATTAAACTAAATCGAATCGAAAAGTTAGCTAGTTCAAAATTTTCAATGTTAAACTGGTCGAATAGATTCAGTTTTTAAAACATTAGTACATGATGAAGGGACTGTTAAATACATTTTAAAATTCAAACTTTTAGTAAATTTATAGTAAAAAATATGAATATATAAATCAAATATCCAAAACTTCAACTTATTGTAAATATAGTTCATAGGTTAGCTTTCTCTATTGTAATAGCTAGACTAAGTTGATACCCATTCATATACAATGGAACTTTTAATAAAAAATTTATTATATTTTAATTAGAATTAAGTAATTAAAAATGAAAAATCAATTGACCACTCACTATTATTGTTGGAAACAATTATAAAGTCCTATAAATTTAATTTATTAAAAATATGTTTATTAAAATTTCATATATAATGATTGTCAACATGAGACAATATATATTAATAATGAATTATGTTTTGTAACAAATTGAAAACTCTATTATTTGACTAATATTAAGGTGTTGTATTAGCATTATAAAATTAAGTAATATTTTGAATTTAAAATATAATTTACTTTACAAAATAAGAGATAAAAAGGTTTCTTATTTTAACATATTTATATATTCAATGCATGTTAACTATTAATTAGAGGTAAGGTTTTGTAATTGTACCTTTCCCGATTTTATATTTTAGTGAAATTTATACGAAGGATTGTTGTTGTATCGTCATCGATGCATGTTAAAATACTTTACTGTATATTTTATGTATTAATTAAAATTTTGTAACAGTTACTTTCAATTTGTAAATTTGACTTAGGAAATTTTTAAGATTTTAATAGAAATGAATATAGTAATTAGAGATTCAAATCCAAACCTTAATAACATTTTTTAAGTTAGAAAAATAAATTTCAAAATTTTACATAATTTTACATAATTAATTTAAATACAAAATATCGATATGTACTTAATTAACGTTAGAAAAAATCTTTAGGTGAATTTTTTTTCTTTTAAATTAATTTAACTTTTAAATTACCTACTTTAATTTAAAAATAATGAAACGATAATTCTAAATTTAAATTAAATCAAATTAAAATATCTAAATTCAAATTCGATTTAAAATTTAAAATTAAAAAATCTTGATTTCAACTCAAAATTTTAGGAAAATTTAAATTGAACAGAAAACAATACCAAGCCTAAGTGGAACTCCTCGGTTCCTGGAGAACAGTTCCAAGGCAGTTGGGCCTCGGTACGAACAAGGAGTTGCATTAAAGTTGGAGCATTCATCTTCTCTTTTTCTTTTGTTTCTTTTTCTATTCTTTTTAAGTCCACTTTTCTTGGGTGTAAAAATGATTCTCCTTTTTCAGGTTTTGCAATAAAATCCCACTTTTCAGATAATTATTGGGTTCAAAAGCTGATCTTTGCTTATGCAATGCCTTTTCTTAACAGAACGGGATCAAATTTTCTGTTTCAATTATGATATTTTTATCAATTTTTATTAAATTTTATCTACTCATATATATGAATTTCATATAAATATATGAATAAGATTTAATATAACATAATTGAAATAGAGTAATTGAAACATAAGATTTGACGTTTAACAGAACACAGTTAACGCCATGAATTAATCAAATATTATTGACACGATAATATAACTTAACTCTTAATTTTTAACTTAGACTAGCCCAATTTAATACAAACTAATAATTCTTTATTATTATCTTAAATTATTGATTTAGGTTAGATTCATTGGTTCATGATAGATTTCAAAGTTAAATTAGATGTACATATTAGTAACGTTTAATCAGTCTATACAATATTTGTATATGTGTATTTCATTGTTATTTTCAAATAAAAGTCAAAAAATATTTTTTAATTTGGAAATCATAAAAATATTTTTGATAATTTTAAAAACTGAATTTTTTATTAAAATTACTTAAATTACAAAAGAAAAATTATTATTCATCTAATAATATTATTTAATTATTGCACAATATTTAAATTATTAATTATAATATAATGTCATATTAGTATTATAAATTAATAAAAAATATTAATTTTTTTAATATTTAAATAATCTTCTAAAGATAAGTGATATTTTCAAAATCTTGTTCGGCAATCTAATTAGATAGTACAGTACGAATATTCACAATAATATATATAAAATTTTAAATATATTTTAAATATATACGATAATATATAAAATATCTTTCTTTTTTTTTATTTCTTATTACGTTCTAGACGTTGGAAAATCTTCTAGCTACAGTGTCTTGTCTCACATTCGTTAGGAGTACCAGGTTCCACATTTTTTCTCTTACAAAAGCATCGAAGAAAGATTCTTTCCTTTTTTTTTTCTTAAATACCAAAGATCTCCATAAATGCTTCTCTAAAATTATGTAATAATAATAAACAAAATTACATGTATTCGATAAATTATTTGATAAATTAATGTGACTCTTAAATATAATATTTTAAAAATCAAACTAATAATATAAGAGAATTATTATTTAAAAGATTCAACCAGTATTAAATTGTCATAAAATCGGTTAAAGATTGAATAAAATTAAATAATTTAAAAAATAAATAAAGACGGTTATTCTTATTGAAACTTTTAAAGTTTAATTAAAATTTTATTTTATTTTAATTTATAAAAATTAATTAATTTACAAAAACTGACACATGATTGCCAATAAAAAGTCGGGACTACTTACAATTAAAGTATCGTCTATAAAAACCCCTTCCACTCTCTTTCTATAATTAAAAAAAAAAATCTTTTTGGCGACAAAGGTTTTTTATTTCTTTTAACTAACTTCTCGAAAATAATGTTCGGCTCGCATGTGGTCAAATAAGCTAGCTTTCTTTTTGAGCCAGGATCTCATTCTTCTTTTTAATACTAATGGGTTCTATTATTTTATTTGGTAAAATTAATTAATAAATTGATCAATTTTTAATAACAAAGATTATTAAACCAAATTAAATTAAAAAGTTAAAAATCGAATCGAAAAATTGACTGGTTTAAACTTTCCATTATTAAACTTATAAAATGAGTTCAGTTTTTAAAGCATTACTTAAATCTCTAATTAATACATATGAATAAAGATGGCAATTAGGATTGGGTTGATCGAACTTTAAGTTGGACTTGGGCTCGGGTTGTCTAGGCCTTGTATGATCCGAGGCCCAAAAATTATGGTAAAAAGCAATGAAATTTTGTAAAAAATGATTTTATTTTTTTAATTAAATAAAGTAAAACACAATTCAAGCCTAACCTAGTCAGGCTCGAACCTCACTATTTGAAACACGATCAAGTCTTAGGCCGAGTCGGCTTTCAACAAAAGATGTCAGGCTAAGCTCGGGCTTGAGCAGAACAACTTTCAAATTAAATTCGAAGATTTTATTGTGATTTTTGGATGAAATAATTAAAACAAATTTTATTTATATAAAATTAATTTTAAATATTTATAAAATATTATAATTTAATTCTGAACACACTAAGCTTGGAAATCATTTTTATTCTTCTACATTAATGTAAAATGATTGGCGGCCAAGTGCATTTATTTCTTAATTATAGTGCCAACTAAACAAGATTTAACAATCATCACTCATACCATAACGGCCTCTAATGGTTTGATTTCAAATTTGAATTATTATTTCATCAACCAAATTCAAGTGGTCCCCACTTTTTAAAATGATAATATAAAAACAAAGTCAATTTTGACTTAATACAATGCGGTAAAAATCAGTAAGACAAGAGATTTAAAGTTTAAAATATTCAATAGATATCAAACCGTGATAAAATCGACTAAAGATTGAATAAAATTAAATAATCTAAAAGATGTTCAAAAGAGATTTTTCTCAAAGTTTAATTAAAAATATATTGTTAAATGAAGATTAATTAATTAAATTAAATTTATAAGATTTTATTAATTAATAAATTAACTAATTCATTAATAAATTGATCAATTTTTAACAAAAAGAGAATCGAAAAGTTAAAAATCAAAAAGTTTGATGGTTTAAAATTTTTACGATTGAACTAGTTAAACCGGTTAAGTTTTTTAATCATCGCAAAAATGTAGTATTATTTATTTAAATTAACTTTATTGATTAATTATACGATATTAATTTTATTAAATAATTTACTTTAAATATATTATTTATATTATTAATTTATTTGTAAACTATTAAAAAATGGTGAATGGGACTCTCCATTCTTAAAAAAAATCCAAATTTGTATTATTATTATTACCAATTATATCAATGATCACGTCCCCATGTCACACGTGGAAACAAGATCGCCACGTCAGCTCCTCGTAACTCGAAATTATATTTTTCAAAATTTCACCAGGTCACAACGGTCCGAATACTATTTACAAAGTGCAATCATAGCCGTCGGATCTTACAACAGTGTACGACAGTTAAGCATCTCGGTCCGAAACAGGAGCGCTCTCTCTCTCTGAAGTCGGAATTCTTACAATGAATGCGATGCGAATCTAAGCAGACAAGAGACCTGACACATTTTTTTTAAAATATATATAGAATTTGAAAATGCATGGTTTTGATTTTTGAATGCGATTGCGATTGTTAGTATGTTACTATATCAGTTTCTCTTCGTCCTGTAGCGTTAAAAATTCAAACTTGGGGTTGCATGTTTTGGTTCTTCTGCTTTCTTTTTTCTGATATCCACCGTTTCTGCTTCCTCAGTAGGAAACCAAACTCAGCATCTGGGTATTTCGAGTTTGTTGAGATTGTTGCTTGTTTTAGTTTAAAGGATCAGAATTGCTGATAAAGTTTGGATCTTTAGGGGAGAGTTCTTAAAACTTGCTGAATTTGTTTAGTTGGCAAGCGAGAAACAGGTGGTTAGTGTGTGAGAGGTTTGAAGATCAAGCTATGCTCGGTTGCTTTCTGGAGGAAAAAGGACAAAATTCTGGTTCCTGAGGCTTAAAGGTTGGTGCTTGAAGATGTCTTTTCTTGCCTTTTGCTTTCCTTTACTGAACAAAAGGAAGCTGTTTAAAGGAAGCTGTTTTACTTTTTCTTTTTTTGCTCTCTTCTTTTTGTATTCCTGTTTCTCGGGTTGTTCCGTACTGTTATATCGTTCTTTCCGAAACTTGAAGAGATCATGACCGGGACACCGTCCGGTGGATGTCGACGGTGAAGGGTTTTGAACTCCCGGGAAGGAAAGTGAAAGGAAATTGAGGTGTATATATTTGTTTGATTGATTCACATTTATGTCTTCATATATTTACTAAGTGGGGTTGGTCCAGTGAGTCCATCTTGAAAAATTTAAGTGTACGCCATGAATAGACAATGTAGATAGAGACTCGTACCTTCTCTTCAAAGGAAAGTTTTGTCCCTTGATTTGCTTTCTTTATTTCGGAGGACAAAAATGGCAACACAGCTTCTTGTCCCAAAGAAACAATCCCAACTTGTCAAATACTCAAGTAAATCTAAGACCATTCTCCACCTTCCACACTATGAAAATTTGAATATGTAACTTAGTCAGCATCAAAACGGGGTGGTTCTCGGGTGTTCACGAGTTCATATGGTTGTAGCCCGCCGTTCTTGGTAGGGTGGTCATCACAACACTTCAGATATTACCAACTGCTAACGCTTTGGTCCACAAATTTTTTAGATTTTTGCCCTTTTTCTAATGTCCCATGCAACACTTGAGATGTTAAATTTGGTTGGCATTTAATAATAACTTGGAAAACCCTCGAATATGATTCGTGGAGGCATACTTGTGTGCTTTTATTTAATTATTGTGGTCTTGTTCTCGGCTGGAAGGAACAAGCTCTGCGACATCATCCATGGTTCTCGAAGCTCTTGATGTTAGCATAATTGTTTTGGTTGTCACTTTTAAGATCAGCTAGCGAATATCTATATTTTCTTTTTCTTCTAATAATTGAAACTGCTCCACTGTGTTTGATTTTCTAAGCAAAGTATTGATTTTGTTTCACATCTCTTGTGTCTATCCCATCCCTTTGAGGTTTGATTCTGTTTGAGATTCTGTTGCTGCAGTTCTATTGATCCATATCCATACAAGGAAATCATGGTGGAAGATAAAGGAAAAGAGTTGATTATGGATATTCAATCAGTTGAAGACTGGTTGTCACATGCTCGAGAGCTCGTTCCGATGGCCCTTGACAAGGCCAGAGATGTTAAGGGGTTCCCTGGTAGATGGAAAATGATTATTTCGAAGTTGGAGCAGATCCCGTCATGCCTGTCCGACTTATCAAGCCATCCTTGCTTCTCCAAGAATGCACTTTGCAAAGAGCAATTACAGGCTGTGTCAACGACTTTGAAAGAAGTGATTGACTTGGCAGATATATGTATGGAGGGGAAGTATGAAGGGAAGCTCAGGATGCAGAGTGATCTTGATTCGTTGTCTGGGAAACTGGATTTGAATTTACGAGACTGCGGACTTCTGATTAAAAGTGGGGTACTTGGTGAGCTTACTGTGCCTTTAGCTGTGGCTGGTTCATCAACTGAACCTGAAGCTGCAATTAACAGCAATATAAGAGAATTGCTTGCGCGGCTTCAGATCGGTCATTTGGAGGCCAAACACAGAGCTCTTGACAGTCTTTGTGAGATGATCAAAGAGGATGAGAAAACTGTTTTGACGGTACTGGGGCGGAGCAATATTGCTGCTTTAGTTCAGTTGCTTGCGGTAACCTCTCCTCGCATCCGGGAAAAGGCAGTTACTGTCATCTGCTTGCTTGCAGAATCTGGGAGTTTTGAGAATTGGCTTGTTTCAGAGGGTGTTTTGCCCCCTCTCATAAGGCTTCTTGAGTCAGGAAGTGCTGTGGGTAAAGAGAAGGCTATTATCTCACTTCAGAGATTATCAATGTCAGCTGAAATAGCCAGGGAAGTTGTTGGGCACGGCGGGATTCCGCCCCTGATTGAGATGTGCCGAACTGGTGATTCAGTATTACAGGCAGCATCTGCTTGTACTTTAAAGAATATATCAGCTGTTCCTGAGGTTCGACAGAACCTAGCCGAGGAAGGAATTGTGAAGGTAATGATAACTCTCCTTGATTGTGGAATTCTACTGGGATCAAAAGAATATGCAGCAGAGTGTTTGCAGAATCTCACTGCAAGCAATGACAATCTAAAGAGGACTGTCATTTCAGAAGGTGGAATACGAAGCCTGTTGGCTTATCTTGACGGTCCATTGCCTCAAGAATCTGCCGTTGGAGCACTAAGGAATTTGGTGACATCAGTTTCTACAGAAATGCTCGTAGCCCTTGGATTCCTCTCACGTTTAGTTCATGTTCTTAAGTCCGGCTCTCCCGGTGCGCAACAAGCTGCTGCTGCTTCCATATGTCGGGTTTGCACCTCACCCGAGATGAAAAAAATGGTGGGGGACGCTGGATGCATTCCTCTGCTCATCCAATTGCTTGAGGCCAAAGCTAACAGTGTTAGGGAGGTTGCTGCACAGGCAATATCCAGTTTGGTAACCCTTTCGCAGAATCGCAGAGAAGTTAAAAAGAACAACAAAAGCGTCCCGAGTCTCGTACAGTTGCTCGACCCTAGTCCTCAGAACACTGCAAAGAAATATGCAGTGTCATGCCTGGTATCTCTCTCCACGAGTAAGAAATCTAAGAAGCTGATGATTTCATATGGAGCAATTGGGTATCTCAAGAAGCTGTCTGAGATGGACATTCCGGGTGCTAAGAAACTGCTTGAGCGATTAGAGAGAGGGAAGTTAAGAAGTATGTTCAGCAGAAAATAAACCAAACACCAGAATTTTCAGTTCTGTACAATGTACTCTCTTGTTCTGAATGAAACATATCATATTTATTTGCTTTGATCAATCCAAGTTATCAGAAAACTTCAATGCCTCATCGTGCGGGTCCTTGCAAAAAGAAAACTCCTAGAGTTCTATGTATCTGTCAAACTTTCACGGAGTAACCATCAAAGATTGCAGTCACCAATCTCAACCAATGAGGAGTTCAAGGCAACACCACACACCATTTTTCGTCGTCATCAACAAATGATTCCACTTTTTGACTGCTAATACTGGGAACAGAACGTGCCAAATTGCCAGTACTTGACGTCCCCATCCATGGATTAACAAGTGCGTTTGGTGTTACCTACCTTACCAGTTCCATCTCTGAAAATGAGAAATGGAGACTTGGTAATGTGGGAATACCTAAGACAAGGATGGATGGATTAGGGAAAGTCCAGTTCGTCACCAAAAACTCATCTTCTCAAGTGACATTAGTTAACCTAAGCTCCTTTATGGGGATGGATATTTTGTTGGTAACGAATCGGTTCGGATATACTCAGGTCCAAATTTGGTTTGAAATGTTATGATCAGATTCAATCCTGATTTGAGTCTTATTGAGTTTGAGGTACATAAAGTCCAACTGACGTTTAATTAAATTTGATTAAAAATGGTTTATTTTAAAAAATTTAAAATAACATCATCATTTTGAAAATTGACATTTGAATGAAATGTTTAAAAAATTCCTAATCAACTCGATAAATGTTGTGAATATCGTATCGGGTTTGTTACTGGATTGAGTTCTGGTATTGTACCAATACCGGTCAATACTGAGTACTATTTCGAGTAATTTTTTAAATTTATGATAGCCCCTGAATTTTTAAAAAAATTAGAAAATATCTATTGTCATATTATACAATTGTAATGTATATTTTCAACCATATCTTCAAAAATTAAAATAATAAATAATAATCACAATTAATATGAAATAATAATAATAATAATTTAAAGATATTTTACATATAAATAATAATCATAGTTTATATAAAAAAAGACAATCATTATCATACAAAAATAAAATTAAGAACAATATAAAATATTTGAAATATTACAATTTTAATTTTCATTATATAATAAATAATAATTACATCAAAACATTCAATAAAAAGAATAATAAATATCCTTAACTCTCAAATTATTATAATTTACAAAAAGAGTTCGTGATAAGGAAACAACCAAGTAGAATTGAAATATGAAACAAAAATATTTATTATTTAATTTACTATCAATTAAATATATCATATATTTAATTAATTAAAATTAACTATTACTAAAATTATAACTATCTTAATTTAATTTAAGTTAATTTATTAATTTAATTTAATAATTATTAATAAATATAATTAAATTTAAAAATTTTTTAAAAATATATATTTCAAATAAATTTTGATTTAAAAATTAAAAAAATATAAAATAAATATTAGTTTATAAATAATAATTTTTAATTTATTTAATTTAAAAAATTAAAATATTTTTATTAATACTTTATTAATAAATATTATATAAAAGGTTAAAATAAATTTAAACAAAATAATTAATTCTAATTTTAATTTAATGTATAATTGTTATTAGTAATAAAATGTTTATTTTATTTTAAAATTAAAAATTAAAAAAATCACAATAAAAGTTTAACTAAATAACAAATTAAAAAACTTTGAAAAATAAAAAAGGAGGGGGGTGGGTGAGGCGAGAGTTAAATTCTAAAAAAAATTTGAAAATTTTGCAACTTAATCCTTATATTTTTAAAAATTTTTGGTACTGACTGATATATGGTAGGTATTATAAATATCGGCCGGTTTCAGATGAAATAGGCCGATACTGACCAGTATTTATACCTAGTACATAAATACCCCTATTTCATATTGTTCTTCATCCGGTGCGGAATGATATTCAAAATCATGTTTCGAACTTATTAATTTCAATTAGAGTCGAACAAGGCCAAGTAAACTTTACCAAATCTAGTCAAAATTAGGTATGTCAATGGGCCAGGATAAGCCCGGGCTGCCTTCGGCCTGGCCCACCGACTGGCTGACGGATTCGTGGCCCGCCCAGCCCGTACATGAATTTTTTTAAAATTAAAATGATGTCGTTTTAAACAAAACCATGCCGTTTCGGGAAAGATGAGGGGCCACGGGTTGGGCCGGGCCAGCCTGTGGCCCGTGCGGGGCTACCATGGTCTGCCTGTGGCCCAGCCAACTTGGGCCAAAAACAGGCCGGGCCGGGATTGCCATCCTTAGTCAAAATAATATTATTTTATTCGAATCGATCTAGGTTAATAATTTTAAGCCTAAATTTGGTTCGATTTGATTAGGACTTTATTCTTTTACTAGTTCAATTGAGTTTGAACTAAGACCAAAGTGACATCATTTTTAATATAATTGGTCAAAACATCAACGTTAAATTTGAACTCAAATTGATTTGAATCGTTCAGAGGAACTAAGTCGAGCTTCTCAAACCCAATCATGATCTTAAGTATAATTAACTTGAACTAGTCAAACTGATTTTGTAAGCCTTAATTCCTATTCCTTTCTCATAAATTTAACAGAAACCGTGCAACATCCCATTACCACAAGGTGCATACCCAAACATTCAAGAATATTCAAGTACATATCTTATGATAATAGCATGTTAGAGCAAAAACAAATCCAACTTACACATGACATCATCTAATATAATCAGAAGGCATCAAATTTTAAAATCATTCATTGCATTCAGTCACAAAGTCTACATTGTTTCCATTAGACGAATATTTACAAAACCTCATACAGGTTCTAGCAAAAACTATAAAATAAAAGCTATAACTCTTTGACGTCAACTGACAGACATCTGAGTCATAACTTAGTCCAAAATATTCTTCTAATCCAGAACAAACACTAAGTCTCTTGTCTCGTACCTGAAAAACTACGTTGCAATTTTTTATGAGTTTTGCGAACTCAATGAGTGAACCATCATTGATGATTTCACTAGATTCACATACACAAATCACATATTTCACAATTATTCATACAGAATATGAATATTTCAAATACTCACACTATCATGGCACATCATTTCATCAATGCGAATTAGATCATATATAAACACATACAAATGCATATAAGACTCCACATTCATTATTAATGTTGTGACTCGGTGCCTATCATATATACAAATATTGGCTCATTAGGCTTAGTCAGAAACATATATCACGTAGCATAACTCTACGTGCCAAATCTTATATCACGGAGCAAAGCTCAACATGCAAGTGCTTGATACTGGCCACTCCGGTCACAACGTCTTTATCTGAGCATGCATTTTATGAAATGCATCAATTCAGAATTGACCACTTATCACAGTCATGTATAAAGCACAGTTAAAATTTCATAATCATCGGAGCCAAGTTTGGCATTTAACTTTCGTTGAGAATTCACACAACATAATACAACCAGAATTATCAAACAAATCAGGACACTTCTAATACAGTCCCAAATATATACTCCTCAGACTTTAAGTTCGGAATTTAGAAACAACCACAACAGTTCAATAATTGGAAGGTTAACAAATCAAATTAAATCAGTTCTATGAAATTTATCTAGGTTGACTCACAATATGCTCCAAAAAGCTATTGCTTGAATGGTTCAGCAATATCTGACTGACGTTCAATGTGCTCCTCTATAACATACACAATACATTCACAAATATCACATTTTTGCACAAATATACAAGTGTTCTTTTATGCACATCAATGTATAGAAAGTATGCATAATGCACGTTCAATGACAATTCCGAGGCATCTTATTGATCCTAATCATCAAAACATTTAGATATCAAAGCCCTCATTAATATCATTTGTATTTATAATTTGGACCATAATAAAACAATGTGAAATCTATTACATAACTTAATTGACCACTTTAGATTTTCTACCTACATGATTTCGGGTCAACTTTGCATAATTCATGTTATAGGGTATATGATAAAATTAGGCAATACTTCCTTCTGAAAAATTGTTCAACCATGTCTTAAGTTTCTAATGACTCCAAGATCATCTAATTTGATTCAGTATT
>JANZXR010000009.1:25772937-25804712 GCA_027575705.1 Erythroxylum echinodendron | reverse complement strand
ATATTCTGCATGCATGAAAGTAACAGGTATTGGTATCAGAGCAAGTAAGCAAGCAAGAGTTAGGCTCTGAAAGCGGGGTCTGACAGAGTTAGCATCAGAGCAAGCATGAATAATCATGTATGAGGAGTTAGGCTCCGGAAACGGGGCCTAACATGCAGCAGCGACGGTGTATGATATAAATGGCATAAACCTTATGATCATTTAAATCAGTTCCTATAAGCGATGAAGAGTTAAAAGTTGTGACATATCCACACGCCATTTGGATAATAGTTGAACCATTCTAAAAAAGTTCATAAAAGAGAATTGGCATTTGTAGGATTAGATAGGTGGCGATAAACATGGAGTGGTGACTGAGAGAAAGCCCAAAGATGTCATAAGGTAGTAATGTGGAGAGTATCATAAAGATGATACATTAGTTTGTAAGGAGCAAGAACACCAAAATAACCAGGAGTGGGTAGAATATCAAATTTGAGAAGTGTAAGATGAAGATAATAAAACAAACTTTGATGGAGACGGGAGAAGAGGTCTGCAATAATGGTTAAAGGAGTAGAAATAAAGGGGAAAATCTTTTTTATATTTTGCAAACTTGGGAAACTCCATTAGCCAAGAAAAAGGAATAAAATGATTCAGAGTAGATGAAGGGATTATGAATATACCTCGCTGAAGAAGAAGAGGGTATTTATAAAGAGGAAAAAGTAGAAAAGCATTTAGAGGCCAAGATGGATTATGTCTTAGCAGATTGGATAAGCATGAAGTATAAGCCGCCACGTGGGGTAACAGCTTTTGTGCAATATATGGACCAGGCTGTTAGAATCCATCTACTAATCTCTTTTGGCCATGCTTTTTCTCTGAATATTTGTTTAAATAGAAAGCCTGGCAAGCTAATCCAACTTTTTGGTCTCAATGAGTCCTTGCTTTAGAAGGATAGCACACTCATTTGGGCGAGCTTAAGATCATCAAGGTTCATCCCTGGATGTGTGGCGTTCGTAGGATTGATATCCTGATTCTTTTTAAAAGGTAGACTTATGAAAAAGTCAGCATTTTTTCAAAAAGGATATAGGTGAGTAAACTGCGTATGTGATTTAGGACAATATTCCAACAATTTATCTCTCACTGCAGTATATGGTGTAGAAACTTGAGAAAGTTCAAACACATTTTTGATTTCACTGTATGGACTGAAAAATGATCGATACTTGAGGCTTGTGGGTAGGATTTGTAAAGGTGAGCCTTTGTTGTAAATATCCATACTAATGAGAATATCTGATCTAGGTAGATTGCTTCCAAGTACTTTAGTCCAAACTGTATATTATGGAAAGAATCACATTCTGATCTTTCTCTTTGTGATAATCCCAATCTTGAATGAATTTCCATCAACAGCTGTAAAATATTTATCATGTGACTGTCCATGCCTCAGAGGGCAAAACAGTGGGCTTCATAATTGTACGCTAGATCCAGTATCCATAAACCCAATAGCTTTGATGGATCGATCATATTTGTCCTATTTGAAGAGTTGGATTTGGACATATGGTCGTTGAATTGAAGTGCGATCTATTTTCAGACAGGTTTGCTATAGCATGTATAGATAATCTTCTTAAAAGGATTCATCTTCAGAGGTTGTAATAGAAACAACAAACTTTGTATCGTCATCTTCAATAGATTGTTCCTCAATAAGATCTTCAAAGTTATTTGAAGAATGAATAGGCAAAATTGATTACATACGCTTCAATAACTTGACATCTTTCTTACTTTTGTAAGGACAGGTTCGTGCAAAGTGTCCTGGCTATCCACAGAGGAAACAACATTTAGTTTTCTGGGAAGGATAGGACCACTTTTTAAATAATCAAACAAACTTTCTTTTTGTTCCATCTTTTCTCATCTAAGTTTTACGTAATGGCTTGTAGCCTTCTATTGGTCTGCGAAACTTTCGTCGATGATAGGCATCTGTGATATGAGCTTTCTTCTTGTTGCTACAATCACATTTCTTCTTATCTTTGCACTTAATCTGAAGATAAGGCTTCTTACAAGCTTGTTTGAGAAGTGGACCACCTTTAACGATATTCTTGAATAAGGCATGTTGATCACGCAGCTTATCAAGAAAAGCTAAAGCAAGCTGGTAGATTTCTGCAAGAGATATATTAGCCATATCTCTTTGTAAATAAATTATGGTCCTTTGTAGCTCTGGTTGTAGTTGATTTGGAAGGGATGAAATAAAAGTATAACAAAGATTAACATCATTCCATCCATTCAAAAGATAGTACCTTTCCATTATACGTTGGTAATACTTCTGTAGATCATGTCTGTCAAGTGAACAACATTTCATTTCAAAATACTCCTGACAGATCTACTTATCTATAAGCTGGAAATCAGCAATGAATTCTTTATGAATTATTCCAAGAAGAACTTCAACTGTAGTGACTTGGATATACTGAAGTCGATGATAGTCGCCAATACTTTTCTACCATTCTCGCAAAGTACTAGTGAAACGAGAAGTAAACTCAAACAAAAATCCTGTAAAGGATTATTCAGTCGAGTCATTTGAAGATTAATCTAGGCATCAAATTCATGCAAGCGATCTCTCTATTTCTTTGGAGGAAGATCGTCAAAAGTAAACCAAGGTCCTGAAGTAGGCTTGGTCTGTGCAACTGGTTGAGCTAGTGTTGATTGCGATGATGGTGCAGGTCTGAAAGGTTCATTACCTTAGATTTTGCTTCACTTATCTCTATTTCAACTTCAATAGGTTCAGGCATAGTCTTCAGAATTTAAGCTAAGTATGATAGATCAGCTAGTTGGGTGAAAAAATCAGAAGACGGTTCAGAGATCTGTTCAAATGATGACTCAGAAATTATTGTAGAGACTTTAGTTGTTGGGATAGAGGCTTCAAAACAATCAGAAGCTTGTTCTAATTGACTAGAGGAATCTTCTACAGCAAGTGTACGTGCATGAGTTGCTATAAACTCTGTCGAAGGTACTTTATCCTTCCTAGTAGAGGTGGAAGGTTATGACTTTGGTAAAGATGTTGGAGGTGTATGTATCTGTAACGGTTTACTCCCCTAACTAACTGGTTCCGATTTAGTATATGTAGGTGATGACTCACGAACTTGTTCAGGCTTTGGTTTTTTAGGTTTTTCTTAAGCTGCTGCCTGAGGATGGATATGCTGTCTGATCAAAGGATAGTTGAACTTGAAAACTTTTGAATAGTCAGCTTCTTCTGGATACATCTAATACAGAGGAGGAGTGTATATTGGCTGTGTATTTGGAAATACTTGAGAAGATGAGCCATATACAGTATTAGATTATGCAGATTGCATGCCAGCTTCCATGCATTGTACAATTCCTTTATTTTCCTGAGTTCTCTCGTTTTGACGTCGAAGTCAGGTCTAAAGTACTGTGTAGCAATGTAATGTCAAAGATCAATGTCAAGTTGTTAGATTTGAGCTTTGTATGAGCGATACATGTTTTGAATCTACTTAGAGAAGGAGTCAACTTTATGTTAAGTAGCATAAGTTTGTTGACTGATTCCATCAAGCTTGGAATCAATTCTTCGAAGAACTTTGTTTGTGCTACTTAATTTGATGTCTGCCAGTTAAGAGCTTCATCAGAAGGATTTGAATCAAGTGTTTCTTATGAAGTGATTCATGTGACTCGAATATAGGGGCTAGAGATAACCCTTTGTGTTTCATCTATACTCTTTTGTATTGAAGGAAAATCTTCCTCGTATGGTTGTACCATCATACATGGTATAAGAGTAGGAGCAATAACACGAGCTGCTGGCTTAGTCTAGCAAGTAGACGATTCAACAGCACATGAAGAGATCTTGGTCTAAATCTTTATATGGGTAGACTAATAGATTTGCTGGAACCATCTGGATCTGAATCATTCTTATATGGATGATACTATTGCGAAGGCATATATCTAGTTTTAGACTTTTTTCTTCTTCCCTGGTCTTCTGGCATATCTCTCATCATCATCATCACTATCTGACTCAGGGTTAAGACAGTCTTCACGATCAGGTTTGCACATGGATGGGTCAATATCTCATATAAAATGTCCAAGATGATGACTAACATAAATCATATCTCTATTAGATTTGAAATAATGAATAGGAGGATCAGAATTACCTTCAGTGTGTGAAAATACGGGCTGAATCAGCAAGATCCCCTGATGTAGACGAATATTTAGTGGGCTTTGCGTAGATACACTTTACCATTCTATCCTTTAATGTCTTTAAAATCGGAGGAGTTGTTGTATGAAGAGTGTCGATGAGGCGCATGGAACACCTTCTGGTAATTGGTGATCCATTCAGTAGGCATCAATTTTTCAAGCTCCATTGCTAGTAATTGCTTCGGGATTTTGATGATAATAGTCTGATCATTTGAACGATCAGCAACTATGTAAAAAGCATCCAAAGTTGAATTGAGAAAGTCGAGATCTAAAGGATGATTTTGCAAACGGTAGATCATTTGGTGATGTAAGGTAGCCATGATGGCTATAGGATCTTGATCTGCTCCATTGATCTAGATCTGAACTTGCAGTCGTTAAGACAAAGTGGGATCATCCAACCTGATGTTGAAATCAGGTGTTATTGTCAGAATGACACTTTCATTGTTGAGAGTAGTCAGTAAGATACCAATCAAAGCATTTTAGTACGTTGTGTAGGCAATATTTAGAAAATATATCCTGACTGTAGCAGGTATTCCCTTTCTGTCATGAAATGTGAGAATAAGGCATATAGCTATGACATGTAGATGCGTATGGTTGTGTTCTCTCCAAGGATAGATAAACTCTTTTGGTATTTCAAACTTTAAGTATTGTTCTGTTATATTAGATCTGAGACCACATTGTTTTAATATGGAACTCTCAATGATTTCCTTGTCTTTATGTCTGGACACAGACAAGATGCTACGTATATTTTTTGTCCAAGAAGGTAAACTAGAGTTAGACAAAATAGAAGATAATGAACAGAATCGTTGGCTAGTGTTTCCATACTTATGGTGTATGGTTCTCAGTCACTCTCATCCGAAGAGCAAAGACCAAACACATCCGTCGTAAGCACGTCTGTTAATGTAACGTCTTTTTAGTGTTAAAAGACTATTATTTTCTTTAAAGATTTATACTTTGAATGTATCTTTATATTGCTACAAATAAATCGAGCCGTCCATTTCTCAGCAATCTTGGGATGCGTCAAAATCCAATTATAGTGTATACATGCACATATATAATAGTGCCAACGGCAAAAGAAAAGTCGTTGGATTATACATATTCAAGAATCTGAAGGTGTGGATCCGGAGATGAGATTGAGATCCTGGTCCTTATCATCAATAATCAACAATCAAGAAGGAGATTACTTGTAAGATATATATGCTAAGAAGGAAAATGGAAGGAAACGAGTTGGGTTTTTTGTTTGCATGTTCCGGGAGAGAGAGGACCAAACAAGCCCTTGTCAGGGTCTATCATTTAAGCTAACAGAAGAAGAAGAAGAAGAAGGACGTTATTTCGAGACCCTAATTGTTGTTTGATTTCCTGATTTCTGTTTTCGAGGTTTACCAAGAACAAGCTTTCTTTTTCCTGTTTCATTCTTTTTGAAAAATTTCAAATTAGTTATATTTTGTTCTCTGTGTTGTTTCATCTATTGAAGTTGAGGACTGTTGCAAATTATGCAGGTATTGCTTCAGGTAAAAGATGAGTACTTTAGATGTAACTAGAGCAGAACTTGCTCTTGTAGTTTTGTATCTGAACAAGGCTGAAGCCAGAGACAAGATATGCAGGGCCATTCAATTTGGTTCTAAATTTCTGAGTGATGGACAACCTGGTACAGCCGAAAACGTCGACAAATCGACAAGCTGGGCTAGGAAAGTTTTCCGTCTTTTTAAGGTCACCTTGATTCCATGCTTTGCCTTAACAGATTTGTGTCCTTCTATTCATTGGTCACAACAGTTTTTCTTTTGGTTTCCAATGTAAAGTTAGCGTCGTCAGCTTGTGGATTTGGGTATCTGTTTTGTTGACAGATACTTAGAATGCAAGTTGTTGATGAGATTTACGATTCCAGTGTTCTGTCCCCTGGTTTTTCATATATACTATGAAGGAAATAGATTTAAATCTCATACTGAGTGGTGTTTCTTTTTTTCTACTGACCCTGTCACTTGCAGTTTGTCAATGACTTGCATGCTCTAATTAGTCCGGTGCCCCAAGGAACTCCTCTACCACTTGTTCTGTTGGGGAAGGTTTGGAACTGCATATGAAATGTTAATTCTGCTAATTGTTCTTCTCTTTTCCTGGTGAACTTATCCGTCTGATGGTTCCTTTCAGTCAAAAAATGCTTTACTGTCAACCTTCTTTTTCCTTGATCAAATCGTTTGGCTTGGCAGAACCGGCATCTACAAGGTATGTGAAGCTCTTCTCTGTTCTGCAGTTTGTGTCATACAGATTCGGATGTTGGTGAAAAGTTGAGCCAATTAGATATTTAAAAGTTCTTTTCTTTCATTGATATTATACAGAATAAAGAACGAACTGAACTGCTTGGTCGCGTATCGCTGTACTGTTGGTTGGGATGCTCAGTATGCGCCACATTGGTTGAGGTACATAGTACTGTATTGTTGATTTAGAAATCGTATGATCTTTGATATATGTAATTCTGTGGAGGAGGACAAGTGATTTTTCCATGGTAGGTGGGGGAACTCGGGAGGCTTTCTGCATCAATCAAGAAGTTAGAGAAGGAGCTTGAGCACAGTGATAAACATCAAGTATGTATACCTTATAGCATCTTTGGTGGGTCGACTATTATGATTACTCCCATTTCACACGCTACTTTATCAACTGACTGCAGAATGAGCATTACCGAAATAAACTCCAAAATTCGAATGAAAGGTCATTAGCTCTTGTCAAGGCGGCCATGGATATCGTGGTTGCGGTGGGGCTACTTCAATTGACACCTAAGAAAGTTACTCCTCGTGTAACAGGAGCCTTTGGATTTGTCACCTCACTAATATCTTGTTATCAGGTATATCTTCAGTGCTTTATAGAATCCTTATTCTGATCCCTTTCATACTCATCATTTTTCACTAATGGTTAATAAAATGAAGAGAAACTAATAATGAACATGTAACAAGTGTGAGGAGTTTTGATCTGCGCATGGACATCTATGCACCTTGAAGCTTGTTTATTTATAGATTTCTGCTCATTGTTCTGCAGTTGCTTCCATCCCGGCCAAAGTCCAAGATAGCATGAAGACGAAACAGATATACTCAAAAAGTTCATATGTCATTTAAATAATTGTTGTAAAACTCGAGAGATAAGTAGTTGGTTGTGTAAGGTTTTTAGCCACTGTTCATTATGCTATCCTCTGGAATAGTAATGAATGAATAAAAGCACTGATATTATTCTAAGTTCCAAGTTCAAATTTGAAGCAGACCTTTAGATTCTGCATAGCTTTTGGATGTATACTTGACTGTCCCTGTTTATGGATTGTTTATTCGATGCATACCAATCTCTTGTCTAATCATATCGACATTTCCTCCAACTTTCATGGTGGATGAGACAAGGGCATATGAATATTTGGTTGAGACAGCAATCATGAGAATAAAGGCTATCCATTAGAATTGGCAAAATGCCTTGCAAAGGATCCAGTTTCACTCAATAGTTACACTCTCATCAACAGAAGCCATTACAATTTTTTGACCTGTTATTCTTTCAGAAAGCAGAAGAGCAGAATAGATGGTGACTTCAGTCAGCAAAATCAAATTCATCGTCCTCATCTGACTCGTCGTTCTCTCCATCCCAATCATATTCCTCAACCATAACCACTTGACCCCGAAGCATGTTCACAATCTGCTCCAAGTTCCCTGCTAGCCTTGGCAGGGACGCATTCCGTAATCTACATGGTTCCTCTTCAGGTAAGCTTGGTCCTGGATGGGTATAAGCCTGCGCTTTTAGCACAAATTTTCCCGATGGTTCAACTATTTCTGCACTAAAAGCAGGCCATAATGGCCGGCCAACGGCTTGCACGTGGCAGATGCTGTGATATCACAATCAAGACGTTAACACCAGAAGCTATATACAACAATGACAAGAACAGTTCTGCATTAGATGAAAACCTGCACCATTTGGTACAGTAGGAGTTTTTATCAAGAAGTAAATTTGGAAAATGAGAAAAAACACAGGCCTAGTTTTTCATCCATCAACCACATCTGACTGCATCTTCATAATTTGGTTTTTTGTTGAAAAGGCCTGTTATATCGTCCAGATGATAGTTGCAGTAAGTGTCGAATTAAACAAAAGAATAGAGTGAAGAACTAACCATATATAGAACAAGCCATCTATATCTTGTCTTTGAACCCTACCCAATAGCTCAACCTGCAAAATTCCACCAATGCAAAGAACTGGCTCTGGAAGTTCAAACCTCTGCAACCGATTCTCCTGTTCAAGAAGAAGAGATATGATAATCAGCACTTCTCTTGAGAAACAATGGAAAAAATATATGTGCTCCAAGACATAATAGACAACAACCAGATAAGAATGTAGTTGAGAATGCAAGCAGATATGCAAATTATAATCAGAGTTAGCAGTTGATAGCCTCCTGTGACGGTATAGCACAATTTAAACCAAAAATTTTGAAAAACAAAACACGTTGAATTAACCTGAGCCATTGGAAACTCTGGAGAAGTGTAGGTCCACACGAACTTGTCATCAGGACAACAATCCGGTCGGTCACCTACGGGATCCTGCACTGGAACTTTGGCATGACCCATCCTAAAGCGCACAGCTTTAGCAGAATATATAGGATAACCCAACTGAAAATAAGCTGCAATCAAAAAAGTAACAAAAACATATGCTGCGTCAATAAAGGACAAGTGAAAAGAACTCGGGAGATAAAAAAGACCATATGTCAAAAAGAACAAAGAATGATTCAAAAGAGTCCATGGACCCAAAAACTTTGAAGACTAACCTCGAAAAGGATGTACACCGATCTCAGTGATCACACAAATATCAGAATCCAACTTATATACAAGTGTCTCGGGCACTGAAGGGTTACTTTGCCCTTTACTAGACCAGTACGAAGCTCTCCTTGCAACAATGTCCCTAGGTTCAAGAGTATTACGAATGCTCTCAAGTGGATAATTGTCAGTGCTGGAAGCACTTATTGCATCTGAAACGCACTCTGTAAGAGGAAACGATGAGAAACCTCGTGCAAGAAAGCTATAAGCTCTGTGTTCCCTCTCCAGGTTTTCCCATTCCATAAACTTGCTGCTACATCCAACTTCCAAAGATTTATTCGGACCACAGTCAGGCTCGGTGACACACACAACTCTGTCAAGGCAAGGGAACATTCTCAAGCATAGCTGCTTAGAAAGCCCATTTGCAACCACTGAACAGGACAAAAAGTCCAATCAATCAAGCTCACTGAATTGAATGTCCAAATAAAGCTCTGAATTTACATTATCAAATGATCTAGAGGCAAAAGAAAGTAACAACTCACCAAAATGTCGCCAAGAACGAGAGACAGAACTGAGGCGGACAAGATCAGCTGGGTCTTCCAAACGAGTGAGGATCTTTAACGACATATCATGGTCGAGGTAGTTCAGAAAGTCGACGGAGGTCTCCATTTGAAGGAACTGACCAACACAATTATCAAATTTCACTCTTTGTGAAGCCCGAAACCTAACTAGAATGTAAAAGCACTGTCAAGAACACAGATTACAAATCAGAACTTAAAAAGATTGAATTTTTCAAGAAAGAAAATCACTGCAGAACCGATTCCGTAGTTGAGAAAAAGACCAGCCAACCAAAGAACCGTTGGGTTCAAAAAAGGAGGAGAATTTTCCCAGAAGTAAGACAGTAGCGAATTGCTCACCTTCTTGAACCACCGAAAGAGTGTCCAATTGCCCACGAAACTCCAAACCCTAGAGAGACAAAGATGAATCACATACCTATCCATACACATCAATAGAGAGAGAAAATTGAAACAGAAGAGGTTAAGATGATCACCAGAGCGGAGACAAGGAGAGAGAGAGAGAGATAATGATGGCATCATTCAACGCACCCCCCATAATCCTATTTGTACATTGGCCCCTCAATTATTATTGTATTTTTCAAAAAAAAATTAATTTTATAATATTATGACTTGATGTCTATTTTTTAATTTGATAATTTGAATTTAATTTAAAATTAAGTCCAGTTTTAAATACTTAAAAATTCAATTTAATTATAATAAAATAATATTATTTAAAAATATAGTCCAAATATGTACATTTTATAATTAAAATAATTATGATTCCTTAACTAAGTAGAGTCAAGACAATTTATCATCGTTGGCTTATCTCATTTTTGACAACCAACATTCCCTATTTTTTATAAACTATGTCAATAGGATACTTCGTACTAGGTAAGTTTTGTATGACAGACTCGATCGAGAGAACGTAGATAGAAAAATTCGAACACAGAATCTTTTGATCTCCTGTCCCTCACTTTACCAATTCGATCACCGCTAGAGAACTTATTTTTATATACACATTACATAATAAATTAAAATCCAATTTTCACATCTTTTTCAAAATTTATATTTTGGTTGAAATGTGATTAAGGATAGGTTTGATAATTTCTTATCCCTTCAAGGCCTGACTCGAATTCAATTCGAAACTCTTTTGAACGTGAATTGCACAATTCAAAGTCATTTAGACCGTCTAAAATGTTGTTTTAATTTTACTGTCAAAATTTTGATGTTAAGATCAAAATAACATCGCTTTAAAAAATTAAATTAAAATAACATTATTTTAATATGGGTGTTCGGTTCGAGCGTGACTCAACGTTTAGTAAGATTCTTTAATTTAAATGCAAATACTTATATTTTATACATGTTTGACATGTATACAAGAATCTTTTATATATTTTATTATTGCCTAGAAAATTCTTTCAATTGATCTAAATCTTTTTATTATATTTAGTGTAGGACATGCAAAGTAATAAGAAATTTAGGTTTTCATGAAAGTCTTCTGTATCTCTGTAATGATTGAGTTTTTATCTAATATTTTATTAGAAAGACCCATCCTCTATAGGTATAATTATTTATTATTACTAATTTTCAATGTTTTAAAAATCAGTAGGATAAAATATTTAAGATTTAAAATACCAATTTATTGATATACCATATAATTTACTAAAAATATATAATTTATAAAATTTTATATATATATATATATATATAATATAACTCTCTTAATTCGTGTTAAATTCAATCCTTATTTAATTAAAATTTATTAATTTATTAAATAATTTACTCAAGACACCTGTTCTATAATAATTAAGTTCTAGCGCTCACAATTCCCTTAATTTCAATGATAAAAAAATCTAACTAATTTAATCTATTCAATTATAAAAATTTGAAATAACTAATTTTTTAATTTAGTTTACTTTATTAACATTTTAAAATTTGACCGGATCAATTGACTCGACCAAATTAACCTTGAATCGACCTGATTTTTTGTTCGATTTTTATTATTGACCGTCATGAATCAAAGCCAGCTAGTTAATTCTGAATCGTGAAGAACCATAAATACGATTCTTCTTCTTCACGATGGGACACCAACAAACCCATACGGTGAAATCTTCCCTAATATGCAAAATCTCACGAATTAAGAGAGTTAATAAATATAATATTACTCTCTTAATTCGTGTTAAATTTAATCCTTATTTAATTAAAATTTATTAATTTATTAAATAATTTACTCAAGACACCTGTTCTATAATAATTAAGTTCTAGCGCTCACAATTCCCTTAATTTCAATAATAAAAAAATCTAACTAATTTAACCTATTCAATTATAAAAATTTGAAATAACTAATTTTTCGATTTAGTTTATTTTATTAACATTTTAAAATCTGACCGGATCAATTGACTCGACCAAATTAACCTTGAATCGACCTGATTTTTTGTTCGATTTTTATTATTAACCGTCATGAATCAAAGCCAGCTGGTTAATTATGAATCGTGAAGAACCGTAAATATGATTCTTCTTCTTCACGATGGGACACCGACAGGCCCATGCGGTGAAATCTTCCCTAATATGCAAAATCTCATTTGAGAGTCTAGCCCAATCCTTACTGTTGGGGCCAGGCCCTGAGGCAATAGGCCTAAGTCCGATGAGACCAAATTTAGCGCCTTTTGAGCCCGAGCTCGAGCCCAACTCATTCCTACCCAAAATTTTGAAAAAAATTAAAAATCCAAAAATGATTTCATTTTACTTATAAGAGTCAGTCTCAAGCCGAGTCGGGCCTAGGCAGCTCTAACCTGAGCCCAAGCCTTGCTCGAGACCCTAATTTTTAAAAAAATCGAGTTTGAGGAAAAATGCAAGCCGAGCCCAAACCCACTTGCCATTTGATGACAACTTGAAATATATTTTAGGTGAAATTTAAAATTTTAAAAGGTAAAACTTAATATAATCATATTCAATTTAAGTTGAATTTAATAACAAAGAAATTGTACATCATCTTTGCACCCAATCCGAAATCCCGCAATAAAGCGAAATTTGGGGAGGTATGATAGTACGCAGCTTTATCCCTACAGAATAGAGAGATTATTTTCGATTGATCAACATGTAAATGTGACAATAAAAAAAATGATGCAGGTTAAAAGAGTAGATATGTAAAACTGTTACCCTAAAAAAGTATGTAAATAAAATTAAAATAATTGAATAAATAAATAGAATAAAAGAAAAGGTTGATTGTACATAATTATAATAATTAAAATTTATCATTAATTGTAATTATAAATATATAATATATAATCTTTATTAAATAGAGTGATTGATAAATATGATGAAATCAAACCTACTTAACACTATTGAATAAAAAAAAAAGACCTACTTAATTAACCAAAATAGGTCAACAGGTTTAGAGCGATGAAATTATAATCAAAGACTAGGAGCAAACATTGCACAGCCAAAGAAAAATAACAAAAATGCTTGATATACTCGTTCAATTTCAGGAAGAAGCTCTACAAGTATGGTCCAGAAAATTATGCTCGGGTCGGGTCCAAGTCGTGCTCAAAACTCGATTAATCTAGAGTCTCGTAGTTAGAGTTTGATTAGATCCGGACAACCCGAAACCCTATTAGTTAGGACTAAATCTTATTATTTTTAAAATTTTTAAAATTTGAAAACAACGTAACTTTATTTAAAAGGATATTATTTTTATTTAAAAATTTAAGATTTTAGATCGAGTTTGAGTCAAACAGTTCGATTCCAAGATTGGCCTAAAATGCAAAATGAAAAAAAGCTTGAATTCGATACAAAATCCGTTTAATTTAAATCAATTTTATTAATTCCAAACTAAATCAGACAGCCAAATTCGAGCCAAAATGTCAGACAAGAATGAAGCTTCAAGCCAAGAATCGGAATCCAGATATAAGATTCTTGAATTGAGGGGATGACATGAGATGTATTAATCGGAACCTTATCCAGAACAAAGTTGTCGAAACGGGTCACAAGTACAAGTTTATTAGATTCGTCAGTGTCAGACTCTGTTGCTACCTGTCAGACACCAACTAGCGTTGATGCTTGAAAGTTGAAAGTTGAAAGGAAGCTTTTCAACGGAACCAGTAGCCCCTTTGGGCTGGAGCTCCAGTCTTCAGTCCAAGGCCCAGAACCGAATCCAAAATCTTTTTTATTTTTTAATTTAAATCGATTTTAATATTTTCTGTCATCATCATTATCATCATCACCTAGTTTAAAATCCTGCAATAAAACGGAATTTGAGAAGGTCTGATAGTACATAACTTTACCCCTATATAATAGAGAGGGTATTTTTCGTAGACCCACATGCAGATGTGACAATAAAAAGTGATGCAGATAAAAACTGATATGTTAAGAGTGGAGGTAAATAAAATTAAATAAGTACATAAAGAAATAGAATAAAACAAAACCAAATGAAATAGCTACAAATAATAAAGATATAAATACAAAAAACTAATAATAGAATAATAATAATACATAATAATAAAGATAAAACTAAAAATAATACGAATACATAATAATAGTATGCACATATATGCAGCGAAAATGTTTTACACGTCATAAAGAATCTAACACAGATAAAACCTGTGATACTCCTTACCCAGAAAATCTCGTTACTCAAGACAAATATAAAATAATTACTGTATTCAGTAACTCAAACGAAAGAAATTAATTGATAATCTGTTATCCTTAATTTAATTTCTATTTTAATCAAAATCAAAATAAATCAAGAATAAGAAAACAAAATAATTATAATTGATTGCGTAAGTTATAATTATAACCACCAACTAATAATACTCATTATAAATTCTATTGAAACGTGGGATTTGAGGAATCATAATATTAATGAAAAGATTAACTCAACTATTAAGAGATAAAATGAATCTCACTTCACACTTAAACGGGCGTAATTGCTACTTTTCAATAGAGTTGACAATAAACTTAAATTTGACCTAAAATATTATGATCATACTTGAATTTGATAAGAGGCTGGAAGTTAAAGTGGCTTAGATTAAATATGATTAAGTATATTTTAATTTTAAAAAAATTAAAAATGATATCATTTTTATTAAAATTTTCAAACTTTGAGTCGAGCAACTCGAGTTCGAGTCTAACCTAAAGTTTTAATTTTTTTAAAACTTGACTTTAAGTTTGGCTAAATTACGCAATTAGAGATGACAATTAGGCCTAACCTAATCAATTGTTGAGTAGCCTTCGAGTCAAACTTGGGCTAACCAGGCTTAGCTCAACCTAAGCCCAATAATTATCGTAAAAATGATATTGTTTTTTATTTTTATTAAATAAAAATAAAAATTAGTCGAATCAAGTTACTTTATTTGATCAAATTTCGGGTCAAATTCAAACTTTAATAGAAACTACTGAGCTAAATAGGCCTAGTTTAACTCATTGTCATCTCTACGAACAATTTTTTTTACTTCTAATTTTCATAGTATTGGACCGTACTCATTGTTATCCCTACTTTTCATTGTAATTGAAGTTTCTATATTAACTAAGTAAGGTTAGTTCTCACTAGTGACTGGAATCACTAGAACAAAGTCAAGATCTAGACGTGGTCCTATTTCGTCGGACCCACTGCAACCAAGTTATGGTTCGTTTGTCCTTTATCAACCAAAACCCGCTGTTTAAAGGAAAGTATAGTTCCGCTTTCTAATATTGCTTCAATGTATTAAAGTCAATATTCCTCTAAGTTGCTTTGTTGGTCCACGCAATGTTCTTTTTTGATATAAACAATTTGTAATTATGCATATAGGTAAGTTAGAAATAACCTCTCTATTAATTAAGAGAGAAATTTTGTATTACTAAATTTTTCAAATTTCGTGCCTCAGCGAAATTTCTATTAAATATTGTTATTGTCGTTAATATAAAATTTTCGTAATTATTATTTTTTATTTATATTAAATTCATTTTCTTAAATACACGAGCAATTTAGGTATGTTTAACACATGAGTTCAAGTCTAAGATAAGTATGTGAGTAGAGGGTGTGTGTATGTTTAGGATCGGATTTTTTGTATCTATTATGATATTTCGATCATAATTTATTAAATCTCATTCATATATTTATGTAGATCTTATATAAATATATAAACATGGAATATTTAGGTGTTAGATTTAGATGTCATGAGTTATTCATTTAGCATAGGAACCTGTGAGTAATGGTAATAGTACAAGTGGTTTTATCAGTTGTTGTCCTGAAACCTTAGTCTCGGTGCCATCAAACTCTAGACCCCACCTCGGACAGTTACGCGACGGACTACGTACGCACCTGCCGTCGTCCTTGTCTTCATAAGTCTCAAATCAAATTGCTTTAAACGTAAAACCTACGTTTCAGGGACACTTAATCACAATCATTTGGTGAGTTTAATTATAAAAATTTTAAATAAATTAATTTATAAAACTAATCAATTTATTAATTAATAATTAATTTTAAAATTAATTAATTCTTATAAATATAAAAAAATTTAAACTTTTTTATATTTTTTATTTTATAATTATGTTAGACTTACACACAGAGATGGAGATAGCCTGACTAGGATTTCCTACAACTGAAAACAACAAAAGAATAAAAGTTCCTCTAAACGTCTGCTTCCTCTGTTCCTGCCGTGCATCGACTTTAACAGCACCTCAATTTAGGACAGAAAGACAGCCTGTGTTCGGCTTCTTTCCGATCGAAGGAACCAACGAACTCACGCGCTTCCTTCCAGATTTTGGCTCCAAAATCGGTAGTATCACTGTTCCGATATTCTGGGCCTAGCTTATTTTATAAGCATCCGTTTATTTAATTTTTGTAGGTCTTATTTATTGAATAGATTAATATTTATTAAATAAGGTAGGCATAGAATAATAAGAACATATGATTTATTCCTTACAAAACCACTTTCATGTAGGGATGACATTCGACTCCAGGCTTAATTTTTTGGTTTGATTTTTTCAAAAAATCGTGACTTAAGCTACGCTCGAGCTTGGACATGTCATTTTTTATTTTTATTTAAGCATAAAAAAATTAGATTGGATCAAGTTGAGTTAGAGTCAAGTTCAGATTCAAGCTCATAGCGAAAAATGTCGGGTAGGATTCTTGGGCTCATTTCTGTCTATTGTCATCCCTACTTTCCTCATACATGAAGATGACCATTGTTATTCAACTCGCCTTTAAATCGTTGTTTTGAGTAATATTATATCGTTTTGAAAATTTAAATTAAATAAATTAATCATAAGTTCGGGTCGTGAATTCGGTTTGACCCAAAACTTGATTATAAACATTGTTTTAAGTAATACTATGTCGTTTTTGAAATTTCAAACTAATTTAGTCAATCCAATCAAACTTCAACCTTAACTTGATCTGGATCATGAAAATTCAAGCCAACGTGAAACCTACTCACACACAAGAGCGACTTCGAGAATGAAGGTGGACAAACCACTTTCACCACCCACTTTGTTGTTAAAGTAGCTGAATAACATCCTATCTTCATCCAGGATGATATTGATTGATGGTAATTCTTTGGTAATGGATATCAGTGACTTGAAGCATAGAGCTTAGGATATTCAAATTCAGCAAGTATATCTAGAAGGGAATAGGATTGCCGATAGGTTTGCCAATCTAACTTTGCTATCACGTCCTAGATTTCATGTGCTTCGGTATCCTTCGACAAAGTGTACTGAGACTGTCCAACAAGATATGCAGGGGCTGGTTTTATATCACAGAGTTATGCAATAGTTTGGTGTTAGTCTACTCTCCTTTGTAACGAAAAAAAGTAGCTAAGTAACTTCCCGTTTGATTTTAGGGGTAATTACAATTTTCTAATAGTTTTTTTTAATATACTAATGAGTGATAATTTTTTGTTTTTAATATAAATTAAAAATTAGTTGATAAAAATGCATAATTTCTCTTCCAAAAGTTACCTCTCCGATGGATGAACGCATTAGATATTTACCTAAATTAGTATGACCTTGAGCGAATCTCACGTTAGTCTCAAAACATTGGTCTCTAATTAGAAAAGTAAAAGCTTGAACGACTTTCACTTGATTATTATTGTTGTTATTATTTATTCATTGTTATTATAAAAAATAAGGAACAATATCTACCTGAGACGCGATCGCTCACATAAATGTGTAAATGAGATAGATTAAAACAGTACTGAAATAAGAAAAATAGAACAGGTGATTTGAGATGATACCTACCCACCGTATTAGTAGATATGAGATAGATAACCATTTGTTGTAGTAACTCAAAATTTGTTGGCTTGTTCCTTAATAATAATGACTCATGCCTTTATAACTTCATCTAACTATTCCCTTATCTGCTTATGCATTTTGTCTTTATAGTTTATGTATTTGAATTATAGTATATGCTTAATTCCAATACATTTGCTTTTTATTAGAGCCGGTAGAGTAAATCCAACCCGACCTGAACTAGTCAAGCCGATTAAGAAAAAACGTTATTTTAAAATTCGTTATATTAAATTTTAAATACGATTCAGTCATAACCAAATTAAAAAAAATCGAATTGACTCTAAGTTATGTGAATATGTCTTTTTAATATTTGATTTTGAGGGTTAATCGAATGATTAGTCACACTAATATCCAATAAACCGAAGATTCCCTAATCTCCAACCTATTAATCAATTGATAGAGGTAGGAAGCTTGTGTGTTACAATCAAACTGTACCCTTTTATAGGTAAAAGATACTCTTCTATCTCCATCAAAATAGAAAGAAGATTGTGTACAAAATCGTGTAATTATACAAGAATCATACACAATGAAGGAAGCCCTATGTACCTTCCTATTTTATACTAATGTTGTTGATTAGAGAGAGTTAGTCAACCTAAACCGTGTCAGCTGGTCTAATAGTAAAAACCTTTAATTGATTAACTTTTCAATTCAATTTTTAACTTTTTAATTTTATTTAGTTTAATAATTTGTATTGTTAAAAATTGATCCATTAATTAATTAATTAATCATTTTTGAATACTAATCAGTCTGTTGGAAATAAAATAAATTGATTAATTTTTATTTTACAAATTTTCTTAAATTAAAAATTAAATTTTTTGACATGTAAGAATAGTCTTCTTCAATTATTTTGCAAATTCTTCAATTTTATTCAATCTTTAACTGTTTTATGACAGTCTAATATCGGTTGAACCTCTTAAATCTTAAAATTCGTGTCTTACAAGTTTAACATCCGGTTCGATTTTGAAAACTTTGATTGTTACTACAATTTTGTTTTATGATTGTCTTGAATTGTGTTTGCTTCTTGGTGGGAATATTTTTAATAATGAACCAATCAAGCCATATATACAAAATTT
Organism: Erythroxylum echinodendron; assembly: GCA_027575705.1. Taxonomy (NCBI): domain Eukaryota; kingdom Viridiplantae; phylum Streptophyta; class Magnoliopsida; order Malpighiales; family Erythroxylaceae; genus Erythroxylum; species Erythroxylum echinodendron. Next base: position 25,785,890 of record JANZXR010000009.1, on the reverse strand, counting down.
ACACTAAAATGGGAAAATCAAAATAGTAACAAGAGCTTAAAATAGGTAAAAGAGTAGACAATCCCAAACTCCCGAATAGCTACACAAGCAACTAACAAGGTCGTCTTAATTCAGACAAACCTGTGAAAGATCCTGACGTCTTTAACCACTTCACGAGAACAGCGCGTAGGCGCGTGTGATAAACTTAACCCCCATTGACCAACTCCCATGTAACATGTAACTCACTCAAAACTCAATGCCTTGAAAAGTTCACTCGTCACCCTCAAGTTTACTCCTCCAGTCCTCTCTTCCCTATAAACACTGAATTTTGTCTCTTTCTCTTATAGTTTGGAGCTCTCTCGTCGATTTCAATGGCGGTTTCGATCTCTAATATCTCCTCCAAGACCAAAAAAGCCAGTCTTTACAAGGTCACTCTCGTTACAATTCTCTGCGCAGTCTTTTACTTGGTAGGCTTTTATCAGAACTTTCGTGGCAATGTTCCCACCGCCGCCTCCACCTCCAATATCATTTCCTGCCGGCAACAAATCCGCAACACAACCACCCTGGACTTCGCTGCACATCATTATGACCCAGACCCTCCATCCACTGCGGCGCGTGCCATCAACCTGCCACCATGCGATCCCAAGTTCATCGAGTACACCCCATGCGAGGACGTCCAAAGGTCCCTCAAATTCGACAGAGACAGGTTGATATACCGGGAGAGACACTGCCCTGGAACAAACGAGCTCCTGAAGTGTCGCATCCCTGCTCCGTTCGGTTACAAGACGCCGTTCCGGTGGCCGGAGAGCAGGGAATTCGCCTGGTTCGCAAACGTGCCGCATAAGGAGTTGACGGTCGAGAAAAAAAACCAGAATTGGGTCCGGTTCGAGGGTGATCGGTTCAGGTTTCCCGGAGGTGGCACCATGTTTCCTCGTGGAGCTGATGCGTACATTGAAGATATCGGAAAACTGATCAATCTCAAAGACGGGTCTATAAGGACCGCCATCGATACTGGCTGTGGGGTACGTAGACCTTTCTCTCCATGTCTGCTCCTAACTTTCCATTTTTAGAAGCTCCGGACCGTCCGGTTGAACCAGATGGTCGTGTAACGCTTAAGATAGGGTGGTTTTAGGTTTCTATTTAATTAATATAAGATTTGGTTTCTATTAAGAAATTAATTATGACATTAATATATTAGATTTTCAGGTCCTACCCTTTTGTTGTTATATGAAATTAAGTCCATTAAAACTTAATAATAGAAACAGGATCCATGAAATAATTATTTTAGGAGATTTGAACATTTTTAAACAATAACAATAACAACAACAATATCCAGTAAAAGTCTTACTGAAATGTGCAATTTTGAGAGGTTCAGTAATACACAGTCTTACTCCTACTAAGTAGAGATGCTGTTCTCGATTGAACATTTTTAAATTATAAATACAAATTAGGTAAAAAGTAGGTTAAATAGGGTATTTTCTGATATTGAAAATTGCAATGATTGGGAAGAGCATTAAATTTTTAGAGCCAAATAGGGAAATTTGGAAGTATTTTCCTGAGATGTGTGAACCCTGTATTTGGGGTTAAGTAAACTGACCATGTGAGTAGGTTGCCTACTGTTAGAAAAAATTGAAAGCTACAAGTAATGGAACATTTGACAAATAGGCATAGTAATTATTAAATTATAATGTACAACTCGTAATTCACCTTTGAAATTACTTAATTATTTATTATTGCATTTAAATACCATTATTAAGATTTTGTTTTATGGTTATTATGATTAATATGTCTAAATTATATATTTAATAATAAAAAATCAATAACATAATTAGGTTTATTAAAAAATATTTTAAAATTTTAAAATTACAGTCAATTTTGTATTATTTAGTTTTGGATTGTAGTAGAATACCTTTCAAGATGGGCTATGTCTATACCTTAATTTATTTCTTTTATCAAAAATTTGTTAATTAGGGTTAAAATTTAAGTTAATATGTCTTAATCACTTCTCTAATACCCTTCAAGCGTAGTCAAATACCTAATGACTATGATTAGCTAAATCAACATTAAGATAATAATTATAGTTGAAACTCACAACTTCATCTTAATGAGTACCCTTTTTGCTAATTCCACTATCTAGATCAACTTTCTTTTAATAATATAATTAATTATATTTCAAAGATAACAAATTAAATTGTACTTAATTCTAATTTTTTTTATTATGTGCTAAAATTTAAAAATTTTAATTTAATAATTATTTTTTAAAAGTTATATAAATTAAATTAAAAGTTTATTTTTACTCTCTATCTATTGATCGTATTAGCATGAACGAATTTTGAATGATTAATCGTTAAATTAAAATTTTTAAAAATTTGGTACTAAATTAAATGTTTTTAAAATATTAGATATTTTTTAATTTGTTAGTTCTAATAATAATATTGAAAATTTTACTTATTAAATAATAATTTCTTTTTAATTTTTTTAAAGGTCGCTAGTTGGGGGGCTTACCTTCTGTCGAGGAACGTTTTAGCGGTGTCATTTGCTCCTAGAGACACTCATGAAGCTCAAGTACAGTTTGCTCTTGAACGTGGAGTTCCTGCACTCATTGGGGTTATTGCATCGATTAGGCTACCTTACCCTGCAAGATCCTTTGACATGGCACATTGCTCTCGTTGTCTCATTCCTTGGGGTCAATATGGTAGGTCAAGTCCTTCCTTTTTCTAGTTTTTCTCAATGACAATGAGTTGGGTAGGTCTGGATTTGTTAAATCTCAAACGTGAACATAAGAAAAAAGTTTGAGTATGAGTTTAAATTCGAGTTTGATCAATGATTGAGCTCAATTTGATATAATTCAGTTCTAGTCTAATTTCAGGTTGTTCAAGCTCGAGTCCGATCAAACCCACAGCCCGAACCTACTTAGTTACATGATGATTTGAACTTTTTTTGGGTTAATAATGTGGAGGATTGTTCTTGCAGATGGACAATACTTGATTGAAGTTGATAGAATTCTACGTCCTGGAGGGTATTGGATACTGTCAGGGCCACCAATAAACTGGCAAAACCACTGGAAAGGTTGGGATAGGTCAAAAGAAGATCTTAATTCAGAGCAAACTTCAATCGAAAATGTAGCCAAAAGCCTCTGTTGGAAGAAACTGATTCAGAAAGGTGACATTGCAATTTGGCAGAAACCTACCAACCACATTCACTGCAAAGTAGTCAGGAGAGTTTACAAGCGACCTGCTTTCTGCGATGACTCACAGGACCCTGACACTGCATGGTATTTTCCAACTCACAACTTGAATGGTATCTGTCAATGTTTACTGTTTCCATATTCTTTAAGATGATTCCAAAACCAATCTGATGATAAAGACACTGGCCTATTCATCTTACTTTCTTCCTGATGAAGCCTGAATCTATTGGTTACCTGTCCCAACCACAAAATTTCTTATAAAGTTGGAGCCTTTTTCATATTCTTTATTCAGTTCCTGAGGCAAGTAGACTTTCCCATGTGCCAAACACTATTTCTAGGTACACCAAATTGGAGACTTGCTTAACACCACTACCTAAAGTATCAAACATAAAGGAAATAGCAGGTGGGAAGCTGGAGAAATGGCCTCGGAGATTGACTGCAATTCCTCCCAGAATAAGTAGTGGAAGTCTTGAAGGTGTTACAGCAGAAACTTTCCAGGAAAATACTGAGTTGTGGAAGAGAAGAGTAGCATATTACAAGACAATAGATTATCAGTTGGCAGAACATGGACGATACAGGAACTTGCTTGATATGAATGCGTATCTGGGAAGCTTTGCGGCTGCTCTCGTCAATGACCCCATGTGGGTTATGAATACTGTACCTGTTGACCTAAAGATCAATACTTTAGGAGCTATCTACGAACGTGGGTTGATTGGAACATATCAGAACTGGTAAGCTTAAACCTGAAGCCTCTTTAGATCTAGTAGTAATGCATATAATTAGGTCAATCATTGGCACATAGGATTAACGAGTCAAGTCAGACCATCTTTTCATAAAACTTAAACCCAAACTCAATTTTATTTAAAAAATTTGAAATTGACTTAAAGACTAATCGACTTCGAATAATAGGTTTGTGCAAATCTGAAATTTTCGAGTCCAATCGAGTTTTAGGTTTCGATTCGATTGCTACATGCCAAACCTATTAGCACATGTCAAAGCAAAATTTATGGTATAAACTATCCAAATATACCTGCCTGTGGAAAACTAAACTTTAACAGGCCAATCACGCACACAGACACACACTATTCCCACTAGTTTCTGATAGAGATTAACTTTGTAACAAGCAGCAGGTAAACCACCATCCTGTAGGTTTCTACAGTATCTGGTACCAAACATTTAAGAAATGTTTGTTTCTTACAGGACACCCATGATCCTACCTTATTCCTGATGTTACAGGATAAATATTTTATTTGTCCCAGGCTGCCTGGTAAGGATTGATGATATTAAACAAATGGTTTTTTTCATGTTCAGGTGTGAAGCAATGTCAACTTACCCAAGAACTTATGACTTCATTCATGCTGATTCAATCTTCAGCCTGTATCAGGACAGGTAATTCACGAATTTGTTTATTGTGTCATTGACTAGAACGAACGTGCAGAGGCTCCTGTCGATTTTCCTGACAAGCTTTCTTGCAGATGCGAAATGGAAGATATTCTTCTGGAGATGGATAGGATCCTGAGACCAGAAGGAAGTGTAATTATCAGAGATGATGTGGATATGATCCTGAAGGTGAAGAATATTGTGGATTCCATGCAATGGGATGCTAGAATTGTGGATCATGAAAGGAGTCCTCATGAGAGGGAGAAGATTCTTCATGCAGTTAAGCAATATTGGACAGCACCAGAACCTGACAAGCAGAAACTCAAAAGATGATCTTCACAAACATATTGTTTTCTTTTCTCTGCTCTGGTCAATTTTTCGATCAAAAAACATTTTTATTTTTAACAATCATCATTTTTTATTGGATGCCAAGTGGTATAGAATTTTTATGCATCAATGAACACCTTTAATTGTTTATGTGATTTAAGAAATTTTAAATTTTATGGGGTCAAAAGGTTCTATGTTCGAATCTCTCTATTTACGCTCTCTTGATCGAGATTATCGTACAGAGCTTGTCTAGTGCGAAGTACCCAGTTGACGTGATTTGCACGCTATTGCGTTAATCCAGAGATTTATCCGGTGCACATCTAAATGATAACGACTGCAGGTTCTTCTGTTTAAAAAAAAAAATCGATATCATCATTATAAATGAATTAACTAAATGTCACTAATATAATAATTTAATTTATCTTTTACACCTAACTCAAACTAATTAAACTCGATATAAATTAAATGTTTAAAATAAATTATTAATATAAATTAAATTAAATTGATTTAATTTGAGTTAAAAAAATTTCCTGAATTAAAAGTTAACCATTCAACTCTTAAGTTAACCATAGTCAGTACCTTAGTTTCAAGTCAAAGTAAAATTAATAGATTAAATTAAGATCAATTAAATCCTATATCAAATTCAAATTTAAGAATCGCATCAAGTTTCGAATAGTTAAAATTTAAATTTAAATAATTTTTTAAAGAAATTTTTTCAAGGTGATGACGTTCTAAAAAGTTAAAAAAAATGTTTTAAGAATCGGTCTGAAAGTTAAACTAGTAAAATAAGAAATTTAAAAGATTCAATCAGTATTAAATTATCATAAAACTGGTTGAAGATTAAATGAAATTGAAAATTTAGAAATATGATTAAAAAATTGAAGTTTAATTAAAAAAAATTGTTAAATAAAAATTAATTGGTCTATTTTAGTTTATAAAAATTGATTAGTTTACGAAAAACTTATTTATTACTTAATAAACTATTTAATTTTCAGCACCAATGATTATTAAATTAAATCGAACTAAAAAATTAAAAATCAAATTAAAATATTAACTAATTCGATGCCACTTAATCTGTTTTAATTTTATTTACTTTAAAATAACATCAGCTTAAATCTTCTATATCACTTAACCTGTTTTAATTTTATTTATCTTAAAATAACATCGGTTTAAATTTTCTATATCACTTAACCTATTTTAACTCTATTTTTATCTTAAATGAAAACGTTTTGAGTATGTTTATACGTAAATGGTCCTCTACGTAGGATCTGATGCCCTCATTCATATATTAAATCCTTGTCTTTTTCTTGGAGTTTTGTAGCTATCCGATTCTGATGTATGTACCATCCAGGGAAGATGAAATTTATTTGACTTCCAATAATATTTGTGATTCCCATATTAGTGCCGAATGATAATCAGCTTAATGTTCATGAAGATGTATCTAGTAAATAACATCCACGATTTGTTGTTTGCATAATTATAACAAAAAATTGCAAACTAGTCCTGTCCTGTTTCACTTAAACCCCAAAATTAACGAATCATGTCAATTTTGGCCCGACTCGATATCAAATTCAACGAATCAAATCAGGTTTCATCAATTCAAGTATTCAAACTCGATCGTAACTCATTCTTAGACGAAATACTTTTTTTAGGTTGGAACTCATACTTCAGAGGATACTAACCCAACTCGACTCATTACCAACACTAATTATAACAGCACGGTTTGTCATCAAACAATAAAATTGCATCATTAGGCATTTCATAAAACCTAAAGCTAAGAACCCCACAATTCATGCAATCCAAGTCTAATTTTTTGACCACTAAGGCATTTCAATGGTCTTCATAATACTAACTGCTAGATTTCAGGTTTTGAACAGAATGTAACTCCCATGTTGTCGCCTTGCAGAAAGGTAAAAATGGTGAGGGCTCATTTCACAGAGTATACTGATAGTTGGAAAATCACATAATCCAACTAGAGCCAAGGAAAATCATGGTAGATGGTTTTGTATAGTCACATTCAATCTTACAACTCTTGTTTCTCCTTAGACATTGCACCAGCTTCAATTACTTCGAACTAACCACAAGTGTGAAAAAGCATTACCGTACAGAGTTAAATCAACTCCAGAAACAAAAGTTCCTGCCTGTTGGTTAGCCCAAGTTCATTCAAACTCAATGAGCTGTCGTCAATTCCGAAAGTACATCTAGGATATGGCCTCACCTGCTCAACAACAACACAAAACAACGAGATCCAGTGCATCACATTCGTGGTACAAAATCACCATTCATCATAAGAGGTTAGGTACTCGAGCATTGCGTTTGTAAACACCATTTTTGGCAATCAGCAAAGTACTGAATTTTTAGGTAATCACTTACAACATTGTAAGTTCCAGGCCTGACAGTTCTCTGAAGATCAATGAAGTCAAAAAGAAGCTACAAAATAAAGCAACGAAGATCAGACAAGTCTAAAGCTAAAACAGGTAGCTTCAAAACATTTTTCAACCAATTACCTGAAGCTTGTCAGACTTTACAAAGCGTCGACCACAGCGGTGGCCATCTGGGAAACGAACAAGCAGGGTTACTGCATTTTCATCCTGTAATGGTGGTTCCACAGGCAAGGAAGCTGCTTTTACAGCCAGTAATCTCTCAAAATCCTGTCATCAATAAGAGTTAAACAGATGGCTATATATTAATTATACCAATCTCCCATACATTTTCCGCCACTTGTATGATGCATTAAACAATATTATTGAACAATAAGCTAATTACACTGACAATTCCAGAATTGTGGGGCTAGATAAAATCACGTGAATTAAGTTTTACAGTTTTAGTTATAAAATTTTACTGATTTAACACACTGGAGGTTGATTGATGACATGTATTAAAAATTCCACTTCCTACATTCACTTAGTCGATTGGTTCATATACTTTCTATAGCAACTAATTAACTACCTCTTCTTCAAGCGTATTGTTTCTGGAATCTTCTTCTTTCAAGCAAGAAATTTCAACTTTATTAGAGACATTTCTTTCCTTTTCTCTTTCAGCCAATAGCAATGCAAGATACTCATCATCCTGGAAGCAAAGTTTGAGAAGCTTTCTGTCAGAGAGAATACTATAACTGAATAGTGCAACTAAGGAGCAGGTGGTTAGAACCTGTTGCTGTCGTAGTGATTGCTGCGGAACAAGTGAAGATGATGGTGAATAGGGTAAATCCTGTGAATTTCCTGCTGACTTCAATAGTCAAAATGGTGAAAATGAAAAGTTAAAAAGTTATTTACCATAGAAACGAATCTAACTGAAGTTCTCCTCAGCAATTTGAGATCTATTTAAAATCTAAAAGAAGTGATATTCAAGCCATGCCTGAAATGGAATAAAGGGAAAGGCTTCAACATGAAATGACTAACAGTCTCAGAAAAAGAAAAGAGGGACTAAAGTGACGTAAATACTTGTAATAAAAAGTAAACTAACAGGCCTGGAGTTTCCATCAAGTGGCAAATGCCGGCTACTCACAATTTCAACAAACAAAATGCCGTTGAATGCGATGACTGCCATTATTTACTGAGTGATATGCTAATGAATGTGCATCTTTTCAGCTCCAAAATAGTTCCTCGTAAATATGACAGCATTACAAACCTTCTGCTCGGCCTTATTGACTTTCTCAGCTCTTGCACTTGAACCATGAACGCTGATTTCCTTCTGGGCTTGATCACGCATTGCATTGTCTTGTTCCGCTGTCTGAATGCAGTTTTATGTTAAAGGAAGTCAAGGACCGTCAATATGAGAATACACACTAAAACTCAAATGCAGAAACCTTTAAGGACAATGACAGTGCACGAGCAAGCTCCTCATCTTCCAATTTCGATTGCCTGTGTGGAAACCCGACACCAGATTCGTCCTGCATCCATACCCTTGGTAAGGATTAAAGCTTGAGGAAGAAGTTGGTCAAAAGAGTATCATTATCTTCCCTGTACATTAAGAAAAACTAAATTATTTATTCTTAAGACCCCGTTATCACCTGCTTTGAAGCCTCAATAGCAAGTCGAAACATTTCGTCTTCTGCATCGGATAAATGTGCACGATCATCCCCAGAGACATGCTCACGAAATTCTGTACTTCCATCCCCAACAACAGGTCTAGGTGGTATATGCTGAAAGCTCCCATCATAACGATAGTTGACACCTCCTGCATGCTGTACCGGTTCATTACTGCTAGTTAAACTAGAAGTTCCAATTAGGTTGTACAGATTTCTTCTATAATTCGGGTCTAGTAGTAACGAAGGCCTGAAACTTCTAAGAGCAGAAAGAATCGGTGAAATCCCACGTTGTTGAGCTTCCGTTTGATTTGTCGAACTAAACAACAAACAAAAACACAAAGAAAATTTTCTTAGCGACTGACTCGTCCAAGAAATTGGTAATTTCTTTTTAAAGAATCGAATAAAGCATTTTACAAAGGCATGTCACGAGAACGTCTTTCTCCTTCACCAAAATGCGCGTTCAGAGCTTCATCAAGATTGCCCCCATGTTCCTTCTCAAACAAAAACAAAAGTGGAAAAAAAAAAGAAAATGAGAAACAACAAAACCATAGAAAGACGAACAACACCAATTAACAAACCCAACCTACTTTCATATCAACAGCGCATGGAATTAAAAACTACCCAAGCTTACAACAATCAAACTCAAACCCTAAAAAGCAGCACAAGATTAGGAAAATGCAATGCACCTCCAGCTTCCTAAGCGCGACGGCCTGAGACTCGCCGGTCACTCCCATGAACGTCTCCATCGCTTCCCGAGTCGGTCTCGCCGCCATTGCAGAGTCAGGAAACAATTCCTTTTATCCTTTCTTTCTCGTTCGGTCGATCAGAGAAAGTATCAAACTTTCTTAAAAGCTATAAAATTTATAAACAGTTAATTTGCGCGCCTTTACTCAACTTACGTGGTTTACTGAAAACTCGCCACGTGTACTTCTGCAACTGTCTTTGTCCTTTTGCTAAACGACACGCCGTATATATGGGGCCCAATTAAACATATTGACAAATATATCCCTGTACTCCTTTAAATTTTCATCTTAGTCCAACTATGGTGTACTGATGCTACACCACTCCTCCTCGGTGAATTGAGATCGTTATTCAGAAATCCCCAATTCAAAACCCTAATTCCCAAAATCTTCTGCGGTCAAGATGGAAACAGACGACGACGTTTACGCCAACGGCGATGACGAGTCTAGCCGGAAGCCTGTTATTAGTGGCGAGCAGCTCGATATCGAAGCATACGCCGGACTTTACGCTGGAAGAACGAAGATTGCACGGCTACTTTTCATCGCCGACAACTGCGATAACCCATCGATGCAGAGGGAAGCGTTGCGTATGGCCTACGACGAGATCAAGAAAGGTGAAAACACGCAGCTTTTTCGAGAAGTTGTGCAGAAGATTGATGGGCGATTAGGGCCCAAGTACTCGATGGATAGTGAGTGGTGCGAGATGGTTGATCGCAGAGCCGAACAGAGAAAGGAGAAGCTTGAAACTGAGCTCAATGCCTACAGAGTAAAAATCCTACAATCAAAATTTAATGTTGGTTGGGTTTTGATTTGTTGTTTGAATTTGTCCTTGTTTGCTTTGGTTTGTCTTGAGTGCAGACGAATTTGATTAAGGAAAGCATAAGAATGGGGTATAATGATTTTGGAGATTTTTACTATGCCCGCGGTTTACTTGGGGATGCTTTTAAGAACTATGTTCGTACTCGTGATTATTGCACTACATCAAAGCATATAATCAATATGTGTACGAATGCAATTCTTGTCAGCACTGAGATAGGTCAATTTACTCATGTTACAAGCTATGTTGGCAAAGCAGAACAAACACCTGAGGCTCTGGACCCTGTCACTGTTGCAAAACTACGATGTGCTGCTGGATTAGCTCATTTGGTGTCTAAAAAGTACAAGCTTGCTGCCCGCAAGGTTCGTAACCTTATTTGCTTTCATGTTTCAATTTCTTTCTTCAATTTTATTTGGATAGTGTTTCTTTGGAGTTACACTGGCTTGGTAGAATATTTTCTGAGAAATAGTGAAATAACTTGGTTGGACATTTGTTTGAGCTGAAGTCTGCTTAAATTACTTTAGGAATGCTAGTATTTGTTCATTCAATTTAGCATCACCCTTTCTGCTTTTCCTCCATCGTTGCTGGAAATAGATAATCTACACCGAGAGATGTAAGCATAACTTCATCTTTATCATATTTGTTTTCTCTTGGTGATGTAACATGTTTGCATCTGTGCAGTTTCTTGAAGTGGGTCCGGAATTGGGAAATTCTTATAATGAGATTATTGCTCCTCAAGATGTTGCAATATATGGAGGGCTTTGTGCACTTGCAAGTTTTGATCGCTCAGAGCTGAAGGTAATTTCATCATCAACTTCACCATCATGGTTGTAATCCTTTCATGCTAATCATATTTCTCAAAGGACTTCTCAATGTGCTCTTCTATTTTTGTTCTCAATTGTATTTACAGGCCAAAGTTATTGACAATCTCAACTTTCGTAATTTCTTGGAGTTGGTGCCTGAAGTGAGAGAACTTATTCATGACTTCTACTCAAGGTACCTTTTTATGATGTTTGATTGATCCCTTTTCTGTTGGTTATCATGCTCTATATGTTGATCTTTGGAATATACTTATCAAGGTGGAATAGGCATGATATCCTATGGAGAAGTCAAATATAAAGCTAAAATTGGATAGATGGATCTAGATATATTGTTGCATCTTCGAATCTATGTATTGTTAGATGGTAGAAAATTTTCTTGCCTAAGTTTTTCTTGGAGGTGACCACAAGCAATTGATCAGTTATCAATATATTTCAAATATGAAACAAAACGCAAGGGTATTCTGATTTTACACTATTTATCAGGGTCATCTATACTGCAGATATTGTTGGTAAGTGAAGGAATTCTGTTTGGGTTATCTCTTTTACACTTTTGTTTATGTTTTGTCAAAATTATTTTGTTTCCAACTATTGGAATGTACCAATGATAAGATTTCTGGCATTTTTGTCAACTTTTGGCTTATATATTCATATTTGACCTTTCATTTCTCATGAAATTCTTTAACAGCAGTGCAAGTTTTGTCAAAATTAAATCCCTTCTTCCAAATATATTGTCTCCGATGCAGCCGCTATGCTTCTTGCCTGGATTATCTGCAAATTCTCAAAGCCAACTTGTTACTTGACATCCATTTGCATGACCATGTTGAGATGCTGTATGATCAAATCCGCAATAAAGCACTCATTCAGTATACGCACCCATTTCTATGTGTTGATTTACGGATGATGGCTAATGCTTTCAAAACAAGTGTCTCTGGACTGGAGAAAGAACTTGAGGCCTTGATTACTGACAATCTAATACAGGTCAGTTTTTTCTGCCTACTTTTGTTTTCATTTTACTATATCTTGTGTGAAAGAACTTGCATGGAAGTTGGAAATCCAATCTTTTTCCTTTCCCCTTCTGTCATAGGAAAGATTCTTGAACAGAGTCTTGAGTGTACTTTATGTGCACACATGAATCATCTTCCAGCCCTTTGCTTTATGGAATTATTTCTTACATTAACCTAGGTTGCCAATTACTATAGCTTTTAACAAATAATGATAACACTTGCAATGCATTTGTAGGCTCGGATCGATTCGCACAACAAAATTCTATATGCACGGCATGCAGATCAAAGGAATGTAACTTTTCAACGGGTTCTACAAACTGGAAGTGAATTTGAGAGGGAAGTGCGAGCCATGCTTCTAAGGGCAAATCTTATCAAGCATGAATACATTATCAGAAATAAGAAACTTTGATTTTATGTTTCAGCTGAGTGGTTAAACATGGCCAACATTCTTTTCATCAAGGTTTCTTGAGTTCCTGTTTGTGGATACTCTGGTGGCAATGAAGCAGGAGTTCTTAAATCCTCAAACAAATTTAACAGTCTCTTAGTAAAACATTGGATGTTGAGGATTGTGGGATACATATGCAACAATGGTGATAAGGATGCTTTTGTGGGTAGAACTTATCAAAGGAGAAGGAAGAAGTTGGGTAATGGCTGATAAGCTAGATAAG
>JANZXR010000009.1:25715737-25745514 GCA_027575705.1 Erythroxylum echinodendron | reverse complement strand
GGGTTGCATGGGGCGTGAGAGGGTCTGTGCCGTCAAGCCTGTCCCTTTCCTGTGCCCGTTCTTCACTAGCCACAAATTTTACTTTTTCCCATTTGTTTATTGAAAATTTTGTGGCTGAAAGAAAATGGAACAGGGTGGCACAGGCTTAATGGTACAGACGATCTTCTCCCGTTGCATGGGGGGCAGACACGGGAAAGAAAAAATTTTAAAATTTTTGATTTTTTTAAATTTAAATTTAAAAATTTAAATTTAAAAATTTTGCAATTTAATCTTTAAATTTTTTAATTTTTTCGGTATTGGCCGATATTTAGCCGTTATTTATAATACCGGTCAGTACCAGCCGGTATCAATCGGTATTAGTCAGTATCGACCGGCATTTAAATTCGGTATCAAAATTAAGATTCTGGTATGGTACGAAATTCATAATAATGGTTCTAACACAAACAAAAACAGAAAATAAATGCAAAATAAACAAATCAACACAGGAAATTTGTTAACGAAGTTCGGCACACCTTGCTTACGTCTGCGGGACCCTCACTCAACTTAATTACTTTCGCTTGTGGTACAACAATCGTTTTACTCAAGATATTACAGGGCCGACTCACCCAACCCTTGACATTATTCCTCGTCCTCACTACCTGTGAAAGTAAATCACACTCAAAAGTACAACTGTCTCGTACTAACCTCAATAGATAATTTTTTCAACAATGTTTAATGATAATGATACGAAATAAATAGTGATTAATCAATAAAGAACGTGAATAAAAAACACTTGAAACAATAAACAAACAACTTTCTCAATAATTACAGCTTCTTCAATGAGAGATCGGAAAGTTGTTTACCAAAAAATATAAATGTTTCTTAACCGAAACGTTGTAAATATCAGAGCTACAAAATTCACGACGATTGCTGAAATTTTTCGCACACCAACACAAACATACACAATCAACACTCAATCCACTCAACAAACATCACACTATCAATCAAGAATAGCAGCTGTAATTTCTAGAATTTTCTCATACAAAAACTCACAATCAGTAGCCACAAAACTAACATCATAAACAATAAGACAGCTACTAAAGATTCACGTACACATCAATAAAACCCAGCTGTAAAAATCAACGCTTTCAACCTGCTCTACAATCCACTTTAATAGGCACTCAAAGTGCAAGAAAACGCAGCTCTAAGAATTACACAAAATTAACAACTTTTCAGCCCGCTGTTGTCGTGCAAAGACGGAGAATATGCAACATTAATGATAACATAACAAAAGAAAAGTGGAGCACACACACATCAACCTAGGTTGCGTGAAACCCCAGTAAAAAAACATCTGCTCTCTTATCCAATAAGCAACAATAGTTATAAGTAAAACACAACTAAAAAATATGCATAAGTCAAGTGATTCAGCCTACAGTAGTTTGTAATAGATAGAGTTGTAGCTAAACAAAGTATAGAGATCATCGAAAACCATCTCGCTACCGTAATTAAGTTAAATTTTCAGAAAATAACCATTATCACATTCTATTTTAGTTAGAGTTTGAAACTTATCAAACTTGTCTCAGAAGAGTCCAATGAAAATTCAAATAAGTCCAATTATAGAATAATGTTCAAATTAAATAATTAAGATATTATAATTTATATCTTAACAAAAAGAGAATGTATAATTGTTTCGTTTGATTTTTATTTTAACATTTTATTAAAATAATTAGAAAATTTTAGTAATTTAAAATTTTAACCATAATGTACATTTTTTAAATAATACAATCATTTTAAATATGAATACAATTATAAATATACATTTTTAATCAAAAACAATTGTTGATATTCAAGTCTTCGTTGTAATGTGAATAACACATTTGCTTCAAAAAGGTTGCTGTTGACAAAGTAGGGCAATAAATGAGAGAGGGCAAGCGGCCAGCGGTCAGAAGCGGCAATCGTAAATAGCAAGCACAAGGCCCACCAGCTGTTTGATTTTATGCCCCAGTGAGCTCAAGCACCTGAATCACGGAGAATCTCTGCAATTTTTAGTCTTAACATGAAAAGGAAAAGGGGTTTCTTGATATTTTTACAGAAAAAGTTCAGTTCTCGTTTAGATTAGATTCAAACCTAACGACAGTGAAAGGTCGTGTGGGGTTGTAGCCATGGGAACGCTAAACTCTCGCTCACCTCTCTTTCCTCTTCCTCCCTCTTGACAGGTACTTCACGAAGGTTAACACTTGGACTTTGTTCTTCGTTAATGGAGGAGCTTCAGACGTTTGGAAATTGATAGAAATCGGTTATGTATGTATCACTCACACACATTCACGCATACGAACTTATGAGAACAAAAAGTAACCCTATATGTACGGTATAATCATACAACAGAGCATACGGTGATTAGGGCTTGTGATTGAGTTCTGATCCAAAATCATTGTATTAGGTTTGAGTTGATCGAATTTAAGACCAAATTGGAGTACATGATGAATAGGATTGGTGAGTTAAGTCTGGAATTAATAAATTAAGTTTGAATTAATCGAATTGTAAATCGAGTTTGAATATTTAAAAGTTGATTCAACCGAGTTAATAAAATGAATTTGACTAAAACAACATCGTTTTATTTGAATACGAGTTCCACGAGCAATCGTGACAACCTCGTATGAATATTTGATGCATATAAGGTTGACTTTTGGCAGAGTTTGGACAGGCAACTCGTTCTTGACTTTGTTGGTCTATGCACATTAACATCATTTGCATCTACATTGAACAAGATAGTTGAAGTTTAAATTAATTAGCTAATTTCAACTCTATTCAATTTTCCTAAAAAAGACTATAAATTTGCTCTATTTTTTAGTGTATTATATTTTAGTGTGTCGACTTGAGTTCAAACTAGAGATTTCAAAATAGGCCTGACTTGCTTGGCCTGTTTTTGATCGAGTTGACCGGACTAAGAGCTGATTATGATCGGTCTGATTAGGCCACAGGGTGAGGTTGGCGGGTCAAAGGCCGAGGTTTCCAAAACGACGTCGTTTTAGAAGTTTTTCTTTAAAAAAACAATGATAGGGCCGACCGACATGTGTAATTCAAACTCTTAAAAACTTGAGATAAATTTCAAATATGTATATGCACATGCGTTTAATTTTAAATTAAAAAATTAAATTCAAATTTATATTTATATTCGAGATTTATTAAACTTGATTAAACTTAAAAATTTGCAACAAAGCGTGATCAAATCAAATCAAATCATTGAATCGAAATTAATTTAACTCAATTTAATTAGTTAAATTGTGATATTAAAATATAATATAGGCTTTTAATCATTGATTAAAAAATTAACAAGCTTTTTCATTTAATTCAACTTTTCGGTTCAATTATAGACTATTTAGTTCAATTTACTTTAACAAATCTTGTTTTTTAAACTGATTAGTTTATTAATTAATCAATCCATTTTTTAAATTAATAAATTTATATAAACTAAATTTAATTAATTAATTTTTATTTAATAATTTTTTAAATTAAATTTTAAAATTTTTGACGAGTAAAGATAATTTCTTTAAGATATATTTTAAATTCTTCAATTTTATTCAATTTTTAATCCATTTTATGGTGCTTTATTACTAATTGAATCTTTTAAATCTTAAATTTTTTATCTTCTAGATTTAATTTCTGCTCTAATTTTTTAAACATTGCTTTTAACACCAAAATGTTGAAATTAGTTCATAAAAAGAGTTTTGAAAAATCAATTGTTGTTAAAAAAATTAAGAATACAAAGGATATGAAGATTCATCAGCAACTAGTCCGGTCTGATGTCTTATGGATTGGGTCTTGTCGGGTGTAGACAATTATTATCACATGATATCACCTTGATTTGAGTTTCAATAGTCTTTTTTCAGCCAACTTTTTGTTTGACTAGACAAAGTTCTACCTCTTTTTGACTCTATCAATCACTTCCTATTCTCTAATTCAAAGTAGCTTTTGAGGTGGGGTGTAAGCTTTCAATTCAAATTTTCTACTTCGCTTATTCTATTTTAATCTTATTTTATTAAATTGTTATCTATATATTTACGTAAAGTTTACGTAAATATGTGTATAAGATTTACTAGAATATAATAAAAATACTATAATTAAATAAGAGATTTGATTCTCTAAACTTTAGATTCAAATTCTCTAAGATGACGTTAATTTGAGAACAGTTCAAATTAGGTTACAAATGGAGTACTCAAATTTGAACTCAATCCGAGGTAGGATCTCAATCTAAATGATCTCTCGATTGAGAATAACAAAAAACGTCCAACTTAAACTGACTCAAGCCAATATAGAGTCGGATGAATTTAGTGTTAGTTTATTAACTTTACTTTGAATTAAGTTAGGATGGATCGAACTCGTTTTGTCACTCTAATCGAGAGATTAGACATAAAGATGATAATTTTAGTCCGAACAAATGTAAAGTTAACATACTCAAATTCAAGATAAAAAAAGTTAGTCTAAATGAATACAAACCAATTTGATAAAACAAAGACATTTGTTTTAATAATTAAATGATTAATTAATTAAACAATAAAAATTATATCAATAAAAAATAATTTAGACTTAGTTGGTGGTTTTTTAATCATTCGATTTCGGATATAGTCACCTCGCTTAGTGTGATGAGCAATGCATAAAAGCTCTAAGAACTAATTAGCTGTCATAAGATTGACTAACAATTATGCCTTCAAACAGGCAAATTGGGGCCTATAATTTGAACTGAGAACGAGCTTTTGGAGTTACCTCACTCTTATCGGATCTCAACCCTTTGTCCTAGCAATCATGTATTATGAAATTTGAAAATAATTTGAAAGATTAGGCTTAACTGTAACACCTGATCTTTTGTACTAGATGCTCTGTATCAACTTTGTGCTAGAACATCTGATCTACACATTTAAGACGAATAGAAAAAAATGTGTGAACCAGATGCTCTTACATAAGGTTAGCATCTGAAAGAGAAGATCTTCCATTTAACTGAGATAATAATTGAATCAACACTCCCAATACTCTCTTTTGTTATCAAACCCCAATTGACTTATGGTGTCGGTGGTTGGGCGAATAATTAATTTATCGAAGTGTCTTGTCCTAAGACAATCATTAGTTACCATAAATCATTCTGGTCGAACAGAAAATGTGTATATATTTGGATAATGTTAACGAGAAAATAACCAGTACACGAACCTTGCTTGGAACTGTCAGTTTAGTTACAAAATGGAAAGACAGCTTGAAGATAGACCGCAGTTTTATGGTAATCTTTAATGGCTTAATAGGATTCTTACTCCTGGGCTTATTTGTAAAAATTATAAAGAAAAGACTGTATATATTGATAACCCTTTTTTGACCCGGACAAAACGAGGAACTTTGTGCATGGAGTACGTTAACATTACTCCTATGAATTCAGACATTTTTCAAGAGAATTTAATGGTTAAACCAATGAGAGATTCATTCCAAAGGTCAAACTGAACGATTCGAAATATTCTTAAAATGATGTCGTTTTTATATGTAATTAAAAATTTATGAATTAAACGGGTTATATCTTTAAATTAAATTTTAGATAAAAGATATGAAGTTCAAATAACTTTACAAAATATCGAGGATTAAAAATTCAACCAGTTCGGTCGTACAATCGCAAAAATCTTGATCTGTTCAACTTTTCAGTTTGATTTATTTTAATAATTTTTGTTGTTAAAAATCGATCAATTTATTAATTAATCGATTGATTTTTTTAATTAATATGTTCTTATAAATAAAAATAAATTAATTAATGTTCATTTAATAATTTATTTTTCAATTAAACTTTAAATTCTTTCATTGATAAAGACAATCTCCTTCAATCATATTTCAAATTATTAAATTTTATTTAATCTTTAGCTAGTTTTATGAAAGACGGATAACGATCGAACCTTTTAAACCTTAAATTTTTGCTTTACGGATTTAACTTCCGGTTCGGTTTTTAAGACATTACAAAGTACTCTACAATATTTAGTACTATTATACAAATTTTATTATTTTTAATTTTGTAAAAAAAGTCTCCTTTTATTAAATATTTTTTTTAAAATAACTGTAAAATGCACATAATATTAATAATACAAATTAATCAGTCAAATATTACTATTACGATAATTCAATTCAATTTTTAAACCCAACTCGAATTAACTAAAATTGATTAAAATCAATAATTTAAAATAATTATAATAAATTATTAATTTTATATTAATATCATTTAATTGACTTACGTGTGTTATTTATGTTAATGTATTTAATTATTATTAAAAAAAATTCGAAGCTTAAGGTACCAAAAGTAAGAGATAGCAAAAAAGTCTACAGAAAAGAGAGTATACAATACCAAGAACACTTGTAAAGGAGAAAGTGAAAGCGGTTTCACTTGCTTGCTCTGTCATTGCAAAGTAAAGGTCAAAAGAAGACTAATGTTCAATGCATTTCATCGGTATTCACAGACTTATTATCAGATGAAGGAGAGAGATATTGTGACAGAATAAGAAGAAGAAGAAAGGAGGAGACCGGAGAGGAGGGTTAATCCGAAAAGTCAACCCAACCGACCCTTTTGCCTTTTTGGATTTGTGTATTTGTAAGGCTTCGAATAGTCCACATGTACCGTTTTATCTTCACCCTGTTCTTGTCATGTACTCTCTCTTACTTTTCCTCTTCTCTGATTGTATAATCCTTTCAAGGCCCTTGCGTTTTCTACTTTCTTCAGTTTCTCAGTATAGTCATCAGGTCATGCAGAGAAGAACAAGCTTAGCTTAGGTTCGTTTAGCTATTTAGCCTCAGAACTAGGCCTGAACTTCCTTTTCATGTGAAACTATATTGTCTGTTTCTTATATAAACTCAGCACTCTACTTGTGCCCTTTACACAAAAGGGTTTGTGGGAGAAGCTAGAGAGAGGGATAGAGAACTAAGAGCTAAGCACAGAGAGTTTTTGAAGTTACTTGCTTGCCTTCTTTCTCTTTCTTTCTCTCTATAAAGGTTAGGATTTTCCAGTGGAGAGGGAGTTGGAGACATTTGGATTGATTTTATATCCTTCTGTCTCCTCTACCTCTCTTGCATATCTCTTCTTGTGTCTTCTCCTCCATTAAAGATTTGATTTTTCTCTTCATCGTCTCCATTTTCATGATACCCAGTTCGTTTTTAGGTTCGGAGTAGTCGCTTTTATGGTTTATGATCAATGAGAAGTAAAAGTGAAAAGTAAATCTGCCATTGACGTGGTTTTACTTTCTCAGTGTAGAGTGCTTGTAAAGAACGGACCTTTTGTGTAAGATCACAGCGAGAAGAGTTAAGTTAATGAGCTTTGGAGGATTTCTTGACAGCGGCAGTCCTGGAGGAGGAGGAGGAGGAGCCAGAATCGTGGCGAATATACCGTACAACCATAACATGCCCACCGGTGCAATTGGTCAGCCACGGCTTGTCTCACCGTCGACGATCACCAAATCCTTGTTCAACTCTCCTGGACTCTCTCTTGCTCTTGTAAGATTAGACCACCGTTGGTTTGCTGTTTCTCATTCTTAACTTTCCACTGCTCTGGTGTTTTTTGTTTAGTTTTCTTGCTAAATTTTTGTGCTTGTTCATTAGCAGCAACCGAATATAGATGGCCAAAGTGACGTGGGTAGAGTAGCAGAGAACTTTGAAGCTAGTGTGGGAAGGAGGAGTAGAGAAGACGAGCACGAGAGCAGATCTGGGAGTGATAATATGGATGGAGCTTCTGGTGATGATCAAGATGCAGCCGACAAGCCTCCGAGAAAGAAGAGATACCACCGACACACTCCACAACAAATCCAGGAACTTGAAGCGTAAGCTTCTGTTAGATTTCTGAATTTTCTTACTCAATTCACATGATACGAAGGATTTTGCTTCACAAGTCCTCTTTTTTTACAGTATGTTCAAAGAGTGTCCTCATCCTGATGAGAAACAACGATTGGAGCTAAGCAGAAGACTTTGCTTGGAGACGAGGCAGGTCAAGTTTTGGTTTCAGAATCGAAGAACTCAAATGAAGGTAAGGTTTTGATCAAGGACCTGGTGATTTGTCAGGGAGTTTGTTATGAGAGTGACGTTAAAATGGAGTTTTTTTTTTTTTATGAATGCTCCAGACACAGTTGGAAAGGCATGAGAACAGTTTACTCAGGCAAGAGAACGACAAGCTTAGAGCAGAAAACATGGCCATCAGAGATGCGATGAGAAACCCGATTTGCTCCAACTGTGGTGGTCCGGCTATAATCTGTGACATTTCGCTTGAAGAGCAACATTTAAGACTAGAAAATGCTCGACTGAAAGATGAGCTCGACCGGGTTTGTGCTCTCGCTGGCAAATTCTTGGGTCGACCCATTTCTTCAATAGCTTCACCTATTGGCCCTCCACTACCAAACTCAAGCCTAGAGCTTGGAGTTGGCAGCAATGGTTTTGGTGGTTTAAGTAGTGTGTCTTCAGCTTTGCCTTTGGCTCCTGATTTTGGTGGCGGGTTTTCTAGTGCCTTACCAGTGATGACTCCCACTAGGCCATCGACCATCGGACTCACGGGGCTGGATAAATCCCTGGAGAGATCTATGCTCTTGGAGCTTGCTTTGACTGCCATGGATGAACTGTTTAAGATGGCCCAAACTGATGAGCCACTTTGGATCAGAAGCATAGAGGGTGTTAGAGAGGTACTGAACCAGGAAGAGTACATGAGAACTTTCACTCCTTGCATCGGAATGAAGCCTAATGGCTTTGTCACTGAGGCCTCTAGAGAGACAGGTGTGGTAATCATCAACAGTTTAGCTCTTGTCGAGACTTTGATGGACTCGGTGAGTTGTTTCAGATTGATTATATGGTTAAATTCAGTTGATGATTTCTGAAGATTGCTTTAGTAACTCTCTTTTCTTTTTACAGAATCGATTTGCAGAAATGTTTCCTTGTATGATTGCTAGGACTTCCACTACCGATGTGATTTCCAGTGGAATGGGAGGAACCAGAAACGGTGCTCTTCAGCTTGTAAGCTACAACTTCTAGTCCCCGTTAGATTTATTCTATTGCATGTTAACACCATCTTAAACAACATAATCTTTTATCAGATGCACACTGAGCTCCAAATTCTATCTCCTTTGGTTCCCATTCGTGAGCTCAATTTCCTACGCTTCTGCAAGCAGCAAGCTGAGGGTGTGTGGGTTGTCGTTGATGTGTCCATTGACAGTGTCAGAGAAACTTCTTCTGCTGCACCTGCAACTCTGAACTGCAGGAGGCTTCCTTCAGGTTGTGTGGTTCAAGATATGCCTAATGGTTACTCCAAGGTAAGGTCTTCAGTTTTTTTTTTTAAGTGCTTTTGCTTAGTTTAGTCCCTTTGGAACCTGATCTTTTTACATTTATTGCAGTTCTCCAGGTGGTTGTTGAAGCAACAACATCATCTTTTAGGTTTAGTTGAGTGCATTTAATTTGTGGGAAAACACCAAACACCAAAATTTTGCATTTCCCAACCCTAAACTTGTTTTTTTTTTTTTTCCTGGTGATTACTCACCTCATTTCCACACTGTTACTAATAATTTTACTCTTCCAAGGAATCTGAACCTTCTTCGTAAAGATTATCATTATAGTTTACAGTTCAAGTTTCGACAACTAGGGATATGCGTAAATCAATGGAGGTATCCTGCATTACTCATGATCTTGGTGCCTGTAAATGCCTTGTTATCTGCAACAATGTGTGAATAAACAAAACATTTGATGTTTCTATTCCGATATTTGATGCTGTCAATGTTACTTCACATTGAATAATGCAAGTTCTCGTGATCTGGTTCCAGACTTAATGTGATTTGTTTCCATTTTTTAAACTCATTAGGATCTTGTAGTCAAAACCTCCATGACTGACTATATATATATAGATATATATATATATATATATATATATCTTGTACAAATCTCAATGCCACCTTCTGGGTTGTACCTTGTTCCTTCAAATCTTGCAGATCCTTACCTGTCTTTTACTATTATTTTCTGTCTGCATACACAAGGACAAATCCTATACCCTGTCATTGAGCCCAGACCTGAGTTGTTCCCAATAGTTGCCTCTTTCAGGAATAGACCTTCTTCAGTGGCATTATTCTATAGTTTATTTTCAGAGTTTTGACTTTTGAAATGAAAAAAAAAGTTTTTTTAATCAGAAACACTTAATTATCAAGCTAAATTTGTGTGCAGGTTACTTGGGTTGAGCATGCAGAATACGATGAAAGTCAAATTCATCAGCTTTACCGGCCGCTGATTAGATACGGTATGGGGTTTGGAGCTCAAAAATGGGTTGCCACCCTCCAACGGCAGTGTGAATGTCTGGCTATTCTCATGTCATCATCTGTACCCACCAGAGATCACACAGGTTAGTCACTTAATTCCTTCTTGTTAATCATAAATTCACTTTAAAGATTCGATCTTTCTAACGTTTTCCGGCAATTGTAGCCATATCTGGGAGTGGTCGAAGGAGCATGTTAAAGCTGGCTCAGAGAATGACGGACAACTTCTGCGCCGGAGTCTGTGCGTCGACGGTGCATAAGTGGAGCAAACTCAAAGCTGGGAATGTGGACGAAGACGTCAGGGTGATGACCAGAAAGAGCGTAGACGATCCCGGCGAGCCACCGGGTATTGTGTTGAGCGCCGCCACCTCAGTTTGGCTACCGGTTACCCCACAAAGACTTTTCGATTTTCTACGCGATGAACGGCTCAGGAGCGAGTGGGACATACTATCCAACGGTGGTCCTATGCAGGAAATGGCTCATATCGCCAAAGGCCAAGATCATGGCAACTGTGTCACGCTTCTACGTGCCAGTGTAAATACCCTCTAACCAAGTTACTCTCGTTTTCCATTTCTGAGAATATTTCTATGCTCTTGCTTTGTTTTTACTTCTGGATTTCTGGGAAAAAGTCACATGAAAGGATCAGTTTTTAAAAAGTCTGGTTATGGCCATGGTTGTATGGTCAATCAGTTTGTCGCTATTAGAGATAAAGAAAGGTAAAAGTTGTATCGGATAGGACAAAATCAGAACTTGGAAGTATCTATCAGGACAGGCTGGAGCAGATTTTAGGGACAGCTCTTATGTTGTAAAGCTTTCTAAAAGTCAAAACATGCAAACACCTGTCATCTTTCTGAGATAATTCTGATATTTTTGTTTCCATAGAAAATGTGATTGAGTGGCAATCTTTTGTAAATTTGATAGAGGTATAGGGGCATTGTGGTAACTGAAACGAGTATTTATCATTCTCTCCATACTATGTTGCTCAGGCAATGAATGCGAACCAGAGTAGTATGCTGATACTGCAGGAGACATGCACCGATGCCGCGGGTTCGCTTGTGGTGTACGCGCCTGTTGACATACCGGCCATGCACGTGGTGATGAACGGCGGGGATTCAGCCTACGTGGCGCTTCTTCCTTCAGGCTTCTCCATCGTCCCTGATGGTCCAGGCTCACGAGGGTCCCCGTCCTCCAATGGCAATGTCGCCGGAGCCGGAGGTGGGTCCCAGAGAGTGGACGCATCACTCCTGACCGTGGCGTTCCAAATCCTGGTGAACAGTCTCCCGACAGCTAAACTCACTGTGGAATCGGTGGAGACAGTCAACAACCTTATCTCTTGTACTGTACAGAAGATCAAAGCAGCTCTCCAATGTGAGAGCTGTTCATGATCATGGTCACTAAGTATTATTATAAATAGTCGGCTATGGTGAAAAAGAGTTGCGTGGGTGTTGAGTCAAGAACGAACCAAGCTTGGAAACTCCTTCCATGGTGGTTGTGGAATCAGAGAGACTAGCTAGTCTTCTTTAAACACAAGGCAAGGCTGGTGGTTCGGGTATTGACTCAGGTCGACCCTGGAATGTTATTGAACGGAGAAGGTCTTTAGTGTCGTCTTGTTCCTGTTAGGGTTATCTTCAACGTGCACGTTAACCCTAGTTGGGGCTTGTTTTGGTATTTAATTAAATTCACTTTTTAGTTTTTCTAAAAAAAAGTATATTATTAAGTTTTTATATATTAAAATTTAATTTAGGCGTTTTTAGTATATTAATATTAAAATTAATTAAAAATATCTAAAACAAAAAAGACCAATTGATATAAATTAAGTTGAGATTTGATTCTAATTTAGAAATATTATTTTATCGTTTGGAAGGAGAATTTATAATAGAATCGAATGGAAGATGATGGTTTCATATTATATCTTATTTTATCATAAACAATAAAAATGTGAAACTATGATATGAAAAGTTTAAGATTGACTCTAAAATGATAAGCAACTTTTTATTATATTATATTATATATTTTTTTAAAACAACATTTCACTATATTACATTATAAAATTTTATTTCTCTCAAATAATAATTTTTTAATTATATTCATTTACATTCTATTCAAATTATAATTCATTCGATTACATTTCATTATATTAAAAATTTTACGTCAGATTAAAGATAACCTTAAGTACATTTAGTAAGAAGTGGGAACGGGTATTTCAAATAATCATGAGTTATTATTCTTAAAGTAGGTACGAATATAATCTAGAATCAATTATTAACAATAACAAATAAACAGTCGAATATAACTTCTTTTTCATTTTTTAATGTTTCGTCTCAATTGAAACTCTCAATTTCAGAATTTCAAATTAATCTTAATAGGATGGTATTATCAATATTTCACTTGCTTTGTTTAGTTTATTTAATAATTATTTTATTTATTTCAATGATTTTATATCATAAAATAAGTTTATTATGATTTTTTAATTTTATTCTTATAAAAAGATCATATAAATTATTTTTAAAATAATAATTTATTTAATCATTAAAAAAATAATTATTTATTTATTAAATATAAAAATTAATTAATTAATAATAATTTAAAATTTTAATTATTTATTTACAAAATCAATCACATAATTTAAGTAAAGAATTGTCGCTAACGTTCTTAATATTTGATATCAAATTTTGGTATAACTATTAATTTCTATACTCTCATTTTTATCGTTTACATACTAAATATGTATAATCATTAATTTTATTTCTATTTCGATTATCTCTTTTTATTCTCATTCTCTCTTTATTATTTCGATTCTTTCATTATTGACTACCAAACAAGACCTTATAAATATAAAAATATGTATTGAATTTTATTTTTTAAATACATAATAGACAATTTCTACCGGTTAAATCACTTTTTTTGGAGTGTAATTTCTCAAATAACAATTATAAAATTTAAAAATCATAAATTATAAACTTTTTTTCAATTAGATCCATTTCTCCTGAAATTATCAAATTAAACATGAGATATTATAGTACTGGATTATTTTCATTTAAAAACCAATTTATTTCAATTGAAACTAAATAATTTATTTTATTTTCATTTTAAAAACTAAAAATTTTTTTACAATACAATAAAATTCTATTTAGACTTTTAGTTTTATGGGTCATTGACTGATAATAATGCTTAGGGAAGGCAATTGGATAACACGTGTCATGATATTATTGGCGAACCAGGGCATTTAATGAGAGTGAAGAAACTGTTGGGAGAAAAAGGTGAGTGTCCAATATCCATTTAATGCTTGGGAATTTTGCTTGGAGGTGGGGATCACATCTTTTGTTTTATTTATTCTTATTCTATTATCTCATTTACATATATATATTTTTTTATGTAAATATATGGATGAGATTTAATAGAACGATGTTGGAATAGAGTAATTAGAAGAAAGAATTTGATAAGTTAGAGATGTGGTTTATGTGTAAATTCCAAACAATTGTTTAATATTATATATATTTTTCATAATTAACTAAAAGTTGGCTTACCATTAAAATCACATGTTCAAATTACGAAAATAATTTTTTTATAAAATTTACAAAAAAAAATGATAGATACATTAATGACCCTTTTTACACTCTCACAAACTAAGAAGCCTCTACGTTAATGTTGACTTAATAAAAATAATGAAGATGATATTGCAAATTCTTTTAGTAAGTATATCATTTTTTAATTTTTAAAACATTAAGTCATAAAAATGACAAAATATAAGATTTGTATTATTATGTGTTTAATTATAATTTAGATAAATTCTTCAACAACTAAGTATTTTAATTTATTGTATTTTCAGAGTTTGAAACTTTAACAATTATTTAGATTGACTTCCTTGAGTTATTATTTTATTAATCAATTTATTTTAATTTATAAAAATTTATTAGTTTATAAAAATTGATTAGTTAATTAATCAACTGACTTTTAATAACAAAAGTAGTTAAAATAAATTTACCAAAAAAATAAAAATCGAGCTGAAAAAATATCCAATTTTATACTTTTAAACTATTTGAATGAGTTTAATTTTTTTTATTAGCCTATAAGATGTCCTAAGAAGTCTCAATTATAAGAATACGTCTTTAAATCATCCACATTTAGACTAATTTCTACTCGTACGAAGTTAATTCATAAGAGATAAAATGTTAGTCAAATATATTTTTTTATTCCTAAGACTTAAACATGGGACATTTGATTAAGAGATGGTTAGTTTAATTTTTAAAACATTCGTCTGATAGGCTTGGTGACGAATCCCTATTTAACCAACGGACCAACTTCTTTGATAATTACTTACAGTAAACTACAGCCAATCAGCACAGTCTGTCCCTGTAGTTTACATATCTGTCCCTCTCTGTTGCATGGACAAGGACCGTACGGTAGTAGCAGCGGTAGTGGCTCGTGAGGATCGCAGGGTTGCTTGTACGGGAATAGGATAGATGGAGACGAAAGCAATAAAAGACTCAAGACAACGACAGTCTCTATTGTACGATTCTTATCCTCTAGAACGAAACTGGTCCTTCTCCCTCTCCTCTCAGACTTCAACATATTCTCAGTTTCTTAACTTTGACTTTTACATGATGTCTTGCTCCGCCATGCCCACATGCTCGTGGTTGTTGGGGGTTCCACTTCTTACCCTTTCTCAACTGAATTGAAGCTTTTTAGAGGTATTTCCATGGCTGCCGAGGGCACACACACGTTCAAGTCTTGGGATCATACTTTTTCTTCAGGGATCAAAGAAAGTTTCCATGGCTGGACTTTAATTTATTATTGACGATGACGATGAAAGTTTATTAATAAGCTATATTACCTATGTTATGAACATGAATAATAGTAAAAACCTTAAACCTAACTCCTCGTTAAACAACAAGTGATAAGCCTGTTGGTATGCAGGACCAATTACCAAACCAAATTCAACCAACGTGACCAAGTTCTTGATAATTCCTTACAGTAAACTACAGTGAATTAGTACAATCCATCTCTGACATCTTCCATGCAGAGGCAGTGCTCGCGAGTAATATCGCACTCGCAGGGTTATCTATATGGGAATAGGGCAACAAAAGTCAAGACAGCGATAGGCTCTGTCATATCCACTAGAGCCAAACTTAGGCTTCTACATGACGTCCTTGCTCGCCCCATGACCACTTGCTTGTGTTTGTGGGGGTTCCACGTCTTACCCTTTTTCAAATGAAGCCTTTTCGATGTACTTCCATGGCTGTCAAGAGCACACGTTCGTCTTGGATCATACTTACTCCCAAGGGATCAAAGAAAAAGATTTCCTGTGGAGACTCGAAGAACAGTTGAAAAATATATGGACGACGTTACGGACCTTGAAATAATTTGTCAACTTTGCCTTTCAAGGGGTAGTTAATTAAGTTTACGTAATTCTCTCCAAATTTAGCAGAATATTGAACCATAAACCAAGAAATGCATAAGAGAAAGGCATATTCTATTAGCTAACAATTGTGCGACTTCAATTCTTGACTGAATGGAACACCGAAAGCCTCTGTCCTTTCACTCCTTGGATCAATAGCGGGAGATAGCAGAGCTTTTAGTTTTTTCATGTCGTTAAATAATTAAACAAGAAAAACAAATAGATGAATAACTACTCGAATTGATTGAGTCATATAAGAACAAGGTTTAAATCTACTGGTCTGTTAAAATGTCTCAACTACTTGCTCGTATTAAGTAATTAATAAATAATATATTTTATTAATAGTATTAACCAATATTATTAATAACAACAACAATAACTCATTAGACATAAGATTTAGAGAATTTTAATGTTCGCAGCCTTAATCTTAACTAATGGGTTGAAAGTATATTTTACAAGTTTGGAATGCTATACTTTTCAATTAACTGGTGAAGATCATTTGCAATGATTTTGAAGTTGGCTATGGGTCCAAAAATTCAGAAAGTAAGAAGAGAGGACATAGTAAGACTTTCTTGCAATTAATGTGTAGGGACCACTAATTATCATCTTAAGGTCTATGTTTATACCATAAAGATGGATTTGTCTTTTTTGGTTCATTTGAAAAGGGGTTTTTTAATGAGTGATTGATTGATTGACAAAAAATTAAAAAGAAAAGTCTTCCTGTACAATTATGTGTTGACTAAAATCCTTTTGAGAGGGGTGGATCGTATAAATATACACATCAAAATATATAATCTTTTTAATAATATTCCAAATTCTTCAATTAATGTTTTTAAAATTGAATCAAAAGATAAATTAGTGATATAAAAATTTTAAAAATCAAAGGTTTACTTCATAAAATTGGTTAAAGATTAAATATAATTGAAGAATTTGAAATATTATTAAAAAGATTATCCTTAATTTAAAATTTATAAATAAAAATTAAGTAGTTTATTTTGATTTATAAAAAATTAATTACTTTATGAAAATCTTAATTAATAAATTAATTGATTTCTAACAACAAAGAATATTAAAGAAAATTAAATTATAAAGTTAAAAATTAAATTTGATCAATTCAAGATTTTCACAGTCGAACAAGTTGAACCAGTTCGATTTTTAAATCGTATGTTGTAATACTCTTTATTTCCACTTAAGCTTAAACTTTTTAAGCGAAATGTTATTTACTGGATTTGTTTTATTAATAAAACCATAGTTATGGGAAACGACATGACAACTTTAATAAGCATTGATTAATTAATTACAATATATTAATTAATGAATGAATTATATTTTAATTAATTATATTGTAGTTAATTAATTATTAATAATATTTTAATTATATATTGTAATTAATTAATTAATTATAATATTTTAATTAACAAATAAATATATTTTAATTAGTTATATTTTAATTAATTATAACAAGCACGCCCTTACATAATAATGATACCTATTCTTCTAAATTAGGAGAGGAATAATATATTACCCAAAAATAGGCAATTAAAATAATAAATTTATAATTATAATCACTTACCAAACTCATTTTTTCGATATTCATTTCTCTTTTTTCATAACCACCAAATAAACACACCCTTGAAAAGATTGCTTTGCCAAATCTTCTTTTCCCTCCTTTTTAGGTTGAGAGGGTTCACAGTCAATTCAACACAAAAACTCTAATTTAATTAGGAGTGTTCGATTCTATTTTTATTTTTAAATTTAGCGAAAAATCAGTTTTTGAATTTTTAGTTTCAATTTTTTGGTTTTAATTTTTGTCTAATTTTTAAAATTTATAAATATTATAAAAAGTAGTTTTTGTTTTCTATTTCTATTTTTCATAAATTATTATCATTTAATATATTATTTAATTATTTAAATTTTAATAGAAATTATGAATAATTTAATTAATATTACATATTTAATAAATTAAAATTAATTATCAATAAATTTTTTAATAATTCAATTTTATTTAATTTTTATAATTAAATTATATGTAATTAAATTTTAATAATTGTTCATGATATAATTAAAACTAAAATATACAAATATTAAAATAAAATTTAATTTAATAATTTAAATATATTTCAAATAAATTATTTATTTTGTTAAAATAATATAATATTAAAATAAATATTATATAGAGAATTAAATAAATTTATTTAATTAAAAATAATTTATCGTTAAGTTTTATTTAATATGTAATTATTATTAGTGATAAAAATATAATTATATTAATATTAATTTGTTTTTTAAGAAATTAAAATAAAAATTAAAATTAAAATAAAAATTAATAATAAAAACTGCAATTAAAAAAATAGAAGTAGAACTCATGGGATACATCCGACCCTGACCGTAACGGTCAAAGACTCAAACGACGGTCAAACGCCCACCGAATATTCCGCTCGCATCAATCTCTGTCTTCTTAAACAAATTTTAATATCCTCAGAGAACCGCAGGATCACCGTAGGATCATTCAATGATTACCGATAGACGGTAGTGAATCGCCGTTTGACCGAAGTACGGAAAATAGCTTGAGACCTTTGGAATGATTGGCCATGGCTCGATCTTTGACCAAAGGAAAAAATCAAAGCTCAATCAAGAGAGAAAGGGACACATGTTGGGTTCGTGTTCTTGAGAGAGAGATTCTAAATTCAGGAAAAGAAATCAGAGAGGCCTGTTTTGTTTGATCTCTTTCATTTTCTCTCTGTTTCCTTTTCTCTTTCGGATTTCCCCTCTCTCTCTTTCTCTTGAATTGTTAATCAGGGAGGAGAGAGAGAAGGTTGATTTTAATCCTTTTTTTTGAAATTTTTTTTGGTTTTGATTTGGGATTTTAAGGGGAAGTTAGGGTTTGGTGGAAACAGGAACAATGAATGTGATGCGTCGGTTGAAGAGCATTGCGTCTGGTCGTACTTCCATATCATCTGATCCAGTAAGTTTTTTAATAACTTTTTTCTTTAGTTAATTAATTTCATTCACTTGCTAGATTTCATTTTCTTAGGGGTATTAAGTAAAAAAAATTGATCTTTTTGGAGATCGATTGATCGATCAAGTTGTCTTCACTTTGAGATTAATTTGTCTGTTGGGCTTCGTAGTTTCTATATTTGGTTAGGATATTTAAAGAATTTGGAAAATGTGGCATGTGCTCTAGATAATCAGTTAGTTGTAATTGCAGTAGGTAATTTATTTGTCAACTCCCAATTATTGGCTGTTAATTCGTTCATTACAACTGTTAGCCTTTAGTTTTAATTTTTCTAAAATTTTCAATGTTTTTGATGAAAGTGAAGTTGGGACAGGGAAGAAGAATCTTCAGGTTGTCTAAAAGATTCCAGAGATGAATTTAGTCATGCCTGCCCAATTTCTTTTGTGTATAAGATGTTTCAAGGAAGTTTCACGTGCTAGATATAGTCATTTAGGAAGAAAACGACTTTTCTTTTGTTTTTTTGAAGCGCCTATGATCAAATTAACCGTTTGCGTTCTTTCGAATGAAGTGTCAGTCAATTTTTTCTTTCTTTGTTCGTTGGTCCATTGTCAAATTATTGTTGATGTGCTGCTTGCAAACTTGATAATGAACTTGTTTTTTACAATTCTGTTGTTACACAGGGGGGAGACTCTGGGACAAAGAGAGCCAAGTTTGATAAAGAAATAGAACGGATCGCGGGAGAAGCATGTGTAGTTGATCAAAGTGCCATGGGTCTGGAGCAGCGCATGGCTTCCACGTCACTGGTTGCTGCCGCAAGCACATCCGAACAATCTTCAGTCACTACAGTAGAGACATCAGGCTATGATCAGCTTCCGAAAGAAATGCATGAAATGAGGATCAGAGATGACAAGACCAATAATTATGATGAGAAGGTTGGTTTGTTCAACTATACATGTGAAATAACTCAACATTGCTGGATTTGGTAGGATTTTTTATTGTGGCAGGAATATGAATGAGATTGATTCTGTTTCTCTTTGTGAATTGCATCAAGTGTCTCATTATGGATTTTGTAGGATACGGAGGCTGCTGTTGTGAGTGGTAGAGGAACTGAAGCTGGTCAGATCATTGCAACCACAGTAGGTGGCCGAAATGGACAGCCAAAGCAGGTATCTGGTTCAGTTTTAATATATTTAGTATGAAATACAGTAACTAATTAACGTAATTCTTAATGGTTGGCAAAGCTTCTATCAGTCTCATAGTTACATATTCGACATATTCAGGGTTGTTTCAGTTTATGATCACTGTTTGACAATTATGGTTGACATTTTCCTCTTCTTTTCTGATTTGTAGACAATATCATATATGGCAGAGAGAGTGGTTGGGACAGGTTCATTTGGTGTTGTCTATCAGGTAAATAAAACAAACCAAGTGTGCTGTATTCTTTTGCATTTGCCTTTTACTTCTGTGCCTGTGTGGCAATGGCCTCATCTCCTCCATCTTATGTGATGCTTTTGGTTAATAGGCTAAGTGCCTGGAGACTGGTGAATCAGTTGCGATAAAGAAAGTGCTGCAGGATAAGAGATACAAGAATAGAGAACTTCAGATCATGCGCATGCTTGACCATCCTAATGTTCTTCACCTGAACCATTTTTTCTTTTCAACTACAGAAAAGGATGAACTATATCTTAACCTTGTCTTGGAATATATGGCTGAGACTGTTCATCGTGTTTCAAGGCACTATAGCAGGATGAACCACCACATGCCCATTATATATGTGCAATTGTATACATATCAAGTAAGTTCCATACATTCCGTATCTTTACATTGCAACATTCTAGTGTATATATTTGCCTCTTGCAGTTTTTCCTTGCTTCTTCTGGAATCATTTTGTTCTGTTTATGTAGATTTGTCGCGCTTTGAATTACTTGCATAATGTAGTTGGTGTGTGCCATCGAGACATTAAGCCACAGAATTTACTGGTGAGTTTTCATTCCTCGTTACTCTCATCACTTGGATGATGATTTGAAAAGTCTTCATATTCATGGATTTCTGTCTACCACTTGACGTTTAGTATTTTGTTTTCCTTCTTTATGTATTTGAGATTACTATTCCATGCCATTTCTGTTATGATTAAGAAATTAGCAGATAAATATCGATTTATTTACATGTTTCACTGGGGATTGGACGCACTAGATGTGAAAATGAGGGCCATCAGTTATGAAAAGAGCCTAAAACAACTCTTCTTTACCTGGAAATCTGGTGCCATTGATTGGTGCAGTTTCTAGTGTAAAGCTTTGTGATTGCTGTGACAGCAACATGTCCTCTTGTAGTTTCATGTCCACAATAAAAAATGATTTCTTGAAGCTTTGATGCATTCTGCAGGTAAATCCTCAAACTCATCAGCTAAAGATATGTGATTTTGGGAGTGCAAAGATGCTGGTATGGTTATTTCCTTTTTTCTTCAAAAAGTGTTAATGTTTTGCCTACATAAAGAGAAACTAATTTATGTTTATTTATCTATTTTAGGTGCCAGGAGAACCCAACATTTCTTATATATGTTCACGGTATTATAGGGCACCTGAACTTATATTTGGGGCTACAGAATATACTACTGCCATTGATATGTGGTCTGCTGGCTGTGTTCTTTCTGAATTGCTTCTTGGTCAGGTTGGTGTATATTTGAGTTGTAGTGTTCATTGACGGCTAGTTTCAACCTATACTTTCATGGAGCTTTATGTTCACAACTGAAACTTTGAAAACTCCCCCTTCATTGAGTGTAGGAAGTGTGTGCTACGTCAAGTTTCAATATGCTCATTGCAATATGTGCATACATTTACCTAGCATTCAGTATTTCTCATATGAAGTGAGAAGATAAACTTTCGTGATCATGCATTCAGTAGTTTCTCATGTACTATCTTCTGAATTAAAAGTTGATAAATTATTGCTAACTACTTTGTTATCTTTTCGATCAAGTTATTAATTGGTATGTGCATCTATTATTATTGAGCATTTTATATTTGATTTCCTTTTAGAACTTGGTATTTATATGCCCACGTCCAACATCTGCTGTTTTTTGTACTTTTGCAGCCCTTGTTTCCCGGGGAAAGTGGAGTTGACCAGTTGGTGGAAATCATTAAGGTTTACTATTCTCGTGCAGTTTAAATTGTTTTCTCTCTATCTTATCTTTGGCCAAGTCGCAATAATTCATCTCATTTTGTGCCTGAAATCAGGTTCTGGGCACTCCAACACGAGAAGAGATCAGATGCATGAATCCAAATTACTCTGAATTCAAGTTCCCCCAGATTAAAGCCCATCCCTGGCACAAGGTCTATTGATTAATCAAAATCTAGACATCAGTTTTATAAATTCTCTCTTGCAGGATCTAATTTTTGTAAAACCTTCAGATATTTCACAAACGAATGCCTGCCGAAGCAGTGGATCTTGTATCGAGACTCCTCCAGTATTCTCCAAATTTACGATGCACTGCTGTAAGAAATAATTAGTTTCACAGACAAATAATTAATCTTCTCTTGTACAATTTGTATTCTTCATTAATTGGGGATTCTAATAAGCTAACTTGTTTCCTTATTTTAGTTGGAAGCCTGTGCTCACCCTTTCTTCGATGATTTGAGGGACCCGAGTGCATGTTTGCCTAACGGACGAGCACTACCTCCTCTATTCAATTTTACCGCTCAAGGTAAAACCTTTGCCTCCTCTTCTCTTCCATTTCACCAGGGACAGGTTTTTCTCATCATTCCTCGTGCCGAATAACCTGCAGAGTTGGCCGGTGCATCCACCGAATTGCGTCAACGGCTCATTCCGGAGCACGCAAGAAAAGAAAACTGATGATGAACATCTCGTTAATCAAATGTAAACTCAATTTTTGGATGGATAGTCACCCATGCAAAACCAATCCCCATTTTCTAGTGTCCTCAGCCAACCTTCTTTCGAGCTTTACCCGTTATCGAACAGAAAACAGGCCTTGGACAGATTAACGGTTGATTGATAGACTGTTGAATGACTGATGAAGCTGCATCTGAAATTATTCCGGTGAATCGTGTCTGGGATTAGCTGGTAGCTAGGGGTGTGTTGTAATGACTCTGTACAAGAATTGAGTTGTAACCATCTTGTTAGGGTGGTCACATGTACTAGATGCTTGAGCATTTAGTTTTAATTAGATTGTTTCATTTGCCATATGTTTCCTGCTCATCTGAGTTGTATAGTATGTGCCTTTTTAAATTCTGGAATCTCATGATTGCAAAGAGAGTTTGTTGTGTAGTATCTATCATGGTAACGGGTCGGGTTTGACCCAAACACTATGTGGCTCGACCTTGACTAAAAAGAATAAAATTTCAGGCTTAAGTACTAGATTTTTTTCAAACATATTTTTGACAAATATTTTAAGATAATTATAATAAATTATTAATTTGAGCCGATTTAATTACTTAGGTTTAAATTTAAGAATTGAGTTAAATCTTCAACATAAATAGCATTTGATTAGTCTGGATATGATGTTCGTATTGCATAGATCATGCGGTGATTTTTAATATGGTTTTATAAAAAATTGAGAATTAAAAAAAAATCTGTTTTTCATTAAAAATGCAAAAATAATATTGTTTTGTTTATAAGTCGGGTAGGTGTTTTAGGCTATATTGGACTTGAATAGTCTAAGCTTAAGCCCAAGCCCAAGTCCAAATCTAAGTTCGGGACAACGTTCGATTGTTTTCAAAAATTCAGCATTGTTATCTCTAGTCTTTATCTTAGAGGTGTTAATGGATCAGACTCAAACCCGAGGTGGTCAGGATAGGTCTACTCGTGGTTTGATAGGCTGGGCTAATCTGACTTACTATATATATTTTTAAAGAAGAATGTTAAAAACAATGTAATTTTTAAAATAAAAGTTAAGTCATAGATTGGGCCAGTCTTTACCCATGACTCGATCAATTTAGGCCAAAATTAGGTTAGACCGGGGCAAATTTGATATCCTTACTTTATCTCTTATAAATAAAAATAATCTTAATGAAAGCTGATTGGAAGGATATGACTTACACTTGTCAACCCAAGGATACGTAAGCATCAAACTCTACTCTCCGAATCATCGCATCATAATATTAAATTATCCAAACACAGTCGACACAATCATTAGTATTTAATCTTTATTGGATTTGCTACGCAAATTCAGGCAGACCAAATGCATCCCCCCAACTCTTCTTCCGACGATACGACGCCGCTCCTCTCCCGGTCACTATCCGACTACCTTCGCCGTGGCCGTAGCCTCCTCCGGAGGCCCCCGCAGCCCCTCCTCGGCGCGGCGGTCGGGTTCAGCCGCCGCATGCTGCTGCTTCGGGAACCCTCCGTGCGGGTGCGCGAGAACGCGGCGGAGCAGTTTGAGGAGCGACAGGTGGGTTGGGCTTACTCGACGCCCATGGTCGCTCTCGATGTGGTGTGGAATTTGTCGTTCGTGGTGACCGGGGTCGCTGTGTTAGGGTTCAGCGTGAAGGAGAGGCCTGCGGTGCCTCTGAGGTTGTGGATAATTGGGTATGTTTTTCAGTGCTTTGTTCATATAGTTGTGGTTGTGTATGAGTTCGGAAGGAGACGTGAAGATAGGAGCGTGAGTGTGAGTGAGAGTGGCAATTTAATGGATTATGGAACGTGGCATCGTGGGTCTGACGAAGGGACTAGGTCGAGGTAATAAAGGTTCTTTCTTTTGTTGTTTTCTCGTTCTTTTCCATGCTGTTAACCAAGTGTTTGTTTAAATGTCTAGATGGGACAAAAGTGTTATTTCCTTAAGCATAAGATGAGACAGAAAGGAGAACTTGAATGTTTTTGCTGATGGAAATGTGGGGTTTATCTTGTTTTTGTTTCGAATTTCTTGGTTTTGGATCTTCGTTTATGTGCTGCTCTCGTAGTTGGCTAAAGATCAAAGCTTTGAGGTGGATTTTATATTTAGTGTCATTCATGATCATGCACTGCCTTCCTGTAACTTTGAAACCATTTTAGAGGATACATGGGAAAATCTCCCTTTTCTTTTCTTTTGCAGTGTTGCTAAGAACCTGGAATATGCAAATACGACGTTTTCCTTTATCTGGTGGATTATCGGGTGCTACTGGGTTGCTTTTATTAGTTACCGAGACCTGAAACATGATTCACCTCAGCTTTACTGGTTTGTTTGATTTTGCTCTTTAGCAATGTAGTTTTGCTTAAAACAGACCTTCCTTTTACATGTTTATTAATTTGCTAATTGGTCTCTTTTTCAGGCTTTGTATATCATTTCTTGCTATTGAAGTTTTCTTCATAGGAATCTGTGTGGCTGTTGCATGTCTGATTGGTCTTGCTATTTGCTGCTGCCTTCCGTGTATACTTGGAATCTTATACGCCATGACTGATCAGGTAATTACCTTCCTTAGGCTCGGTTTCGATGCATTTCGATGGATTACTGTCTCCTGCTATTTACAACTTGAGGATGCTATCATATGTGAATGAACTCTCTCTCTCAGATTACGCATTAGTTGCAAGTCCAGTTTGGCCATGAAACAGAGGCTGTAATATGCAATTGTTAAAAGTACACAAATCTTGCAGGCTAAAGAACTTGGAATCAATATGATGGCCAAAATAAGAAGGAATGTACTCTTGGATGTGAGTTTACAGATTCATAGGCAGAATAAACATGGTGAAGAGTCTTTGCTTAAAGCATGCTAGCTATATTACTCTCTTTCTTGTGCTTATTTGTATATCTTCAACATGGATATACCTTTTTGAACTTTATTTGAGTTTCACCATTAATTTGGTTCCAGGAGGGAGCAACAAAAGAAGAGATTGAGCGATTGCCAAAATACATCTTCCGCAGGATAGGGGACATTGAAAAGGTTAATGATGACATTCAAGAATCTTTCGAAGGGATTATGACCCAGTGCAGTGCCGCAACACCTGCCAAACGTGTTCTTTCCAATAAGGATGCTGTAAGTGACTGAGTAGCAGAAATTTTGTATTGTATAATAGTGATTTCCCATCTGGGCTCATCTAAACATGGGTTAAGGAACAAATTGATGATTAGTTATTTGGAGACACCATGACTTGAAGCCATAAGGAGACACAGAATCCTTTACCTTCTACACACATTAATAGATAATAAAGCAAGCTTTACCCAGTTGGCAATTCTCTGTCACTTCTTTGACTTTCTAGTTATGTGATAAATGTAGCATCTGCCCAATCTGTCTACCTTGAAATTGTTCTTTTCTCTTCTTCACTTATCCAACCGCATCTAATTCGAACCTTCGTTGTACTTTACAGGAATGCTGCATTTGCATCTCGGCCTACGAAGATGGTGCTGAATTGCGTGAGCTTCCATGTTGCCATTACTTCCACTCCATGTGCATAGACAAATGGCTGTACATCAATGCGATCTGTCCATTATGCAAGCTCAACATTCTCAAGACTGGAAGCCAAAGCGGCAGTGCATGAATGTCAAACTAATCAGGTTTTCCAATGGAGTGGGAAGACTGAACTGAGGAACACACTTCCCATTTGAGGCCGTAAGCTTCATCATCAACATCTTCTTAACAAGGACGACCTGAGGATATTTCCTCCAGAGTTGTTTGCTTTTGTCTTGTTATTAATGTACATATTCCTTCTGATATATAATCATTAGATTTAGATCAAACTAATTGCATTAGGTGTTTGAGGTTTGTTACTTGTTGGCCTAGCATTGCGTTGCAGTTTAGCCTGTTCATGATATCTGTAAGAGATCATTTCATATTCTCATGCACTGTAGCTGTCATTTTCTCTTTTGTTATGGTATTTATGAGCAAAAATAGGAAAAGAAAGAGCTCAGATGAGCATTTTTCATTAGCTTTTCAGATGAAAGTGAAGAGCGCAACCCATCATTGAAGCACTGTATTTCTGCATTACTCTGTTCTATGACTTGAACTCTGTTTCTAGACTTAAAACAGAGTACTGCACTGCCACTTGTTTCAAGGCTTGTCCAGCCCGAATTGATCAGGCTCTTAAGTTTTTCTCAAAATTTTGTACTTCAAATTGGGCCCCAAGTTGCTAGACCCGATTTGAAGCCCAATTTTTAAATAAAAATGATGTTTGTTTTAACTCCATCACAAGCTTTTCGTCCCAAGACCACCTTCCATCTTTGTCGAGAGTGTTGAGGGGATCGGTTTTGACGACGACAAAAACGTTCTTTTACAGGATATAGGAGAGTAATACTGCACAAATGTGCAGCAATACTGTCCTGTCAATTTAATTCGTTATATTATCATAAGATTTTAATGTATAAATAAATATGAAAATTTTAAATGTGTAATTAAACTAAAAATATTTAAAAATTGTATTTATTTATATTATTATATAATTTTAATGTATAATAAATATGGAAAATTTTGTATTTATTTATATTATTATATAATTTTAATGTATAATAAATATGGAAAATTGTAAAATTAGTAATTAAATTATACATAATTTAAATATGTAATGGAAATTTAATTAAAAAGCTTTAAATATGTCATATTAAAAATATAAAAGTTACAATATAATAAATGAATAAGTAAAATTAGGAAGTAAAAATTTGGGGAGACAATTTAAAAAATTAAGCTAATGTATAGTGTACGAGTATGTTATAAATGTATAAAAAATATAAATTAAATAAAAAAACTTAAACATAATAAGTTTTAAATAAATAAATAATGTGTAATTTAACTATCAAGTATTTATGAAAATGTCCATTTTGTCATAATCATTTCGTCATAAATAAATTACAAAATATATCTTACATTACTAACAATTGATAAAGATTTACGTAACATTTCTTTCAAAAGTTTTAGTATTAAGTCGCACTCGCAACTATTTGAACCATTTATAAAAAAATCATAATATTTCTTAAATTATTTTATTTTTTATTATAAATATTAAACTTTTTAATGATAACTAAATTATTCAAATGATTAGAAAATTAATATAATTTTTTACTTTTTAATTATATTTTAAATATTTGTATTTACTATCTATATTTTATCTATTTATAATAAATACATTACACTTTATATTTTCAACTTTTTAGAAATTTTTCATTCCAAAATTTTACAATCTAATTTAAATAATTCAGTTTTAATATTCTAACTTATATATTTGAAATATTTCTATCCTAATTATTTTCTTAATATACATATTAAATTTTAATATTTATAAATTAATCACAAAATTCTAAATTACGAATTTACATTTATACATTAAATAATATCACATGTTTGGACTTTTTTTCATTATCTTAATTAACTGAAATATTTAATTGATTACAACAAATTTTAAATACAATTTTTTCATGGTGTAAACTTCAGTTTTTTCATTTCGATAACCTCATATGTTTTCTGTCATTTCTGATTAATTTTAATTTATATTTTATTAATTTCCTAATTACATTATAATTAATAAATTCACGTTAATATAATAAAAATATATGTTTTTAGCAATTCATTCCATAACAAACGGTTAATCTTTTTAACTATTTAATAAATCAATTTTTTATTTATGCTTCATATTAATTATTATTACCTCAAATTATTTCACTTTTAATTAGTAATAAACTTTACCATTAAAGTGAACATTTTATTTCTAAATTATTACTCATATTGATATGATTAAATCGAAGAAAAGTGTTGAAGAGATTGAAGCTAAGCTGAGAAGTGAAATCACCGTAGACATTATAATCAAAAAAATAAAGCTGGATTCTAGTTGCCTTATTACCTGTTAGCACTAGATTGTCAAGAAAATGATAAACTTGTCTTTGAACCCGGAATGTATAAACTCCCTTTTTGTTTTTTGTAAGATCGGGATC
Organism: Erythroxylum echinodendron; assembly: GCA_027575705.1. NCBI lineage: Eukaryota > Viridiplantae > Streptophyta > Magnoliopsida > Malpighiales > Erythroxylaceae > Erythroxylum > Erythroxylum echinodendron. Next base: position 25,717,051 of record JANZXR010000009.1, on the reverse strand, counting down.
ATATCTAGCTCTATAGAAATGCAGCGGTTGGGATTAGATACGGCAAGTACTGTGGAGTGGGGTGGTCTGGTTGTCCTGGAGAGAAACCTTGTGATGATCTCGATGGCTGTTGTAAGATTCATGATGAATGCGTCGAGAAGAAAGGCATGTCATAACTACTGACCGTTTTTGTAGCCTTTTCCTTTCTGTACCATTGATTTGTTTCCGTTTTTTGTGTTTCCTTGTTAGTGCATGCAACTGGTCAACGAAGATTGGATAAGAAAATTCATGCAGCTTGGGCGAAGACGGGATTTCACGTCGAAACGCCACCTTCATCATCTACATTTTCTTCGCCAGAGTCAGAAAATTCCTAATTTCTTGTATCTATTTAATGCATTTCTTCTTTTATTTTCCTAAATGTTTTTTCTGGTGTCCATCATTGTTAATTTTATCGTGGCTTGTTCAATTAGACAGTATCTTTGGAACGCTTGAACTGATTAGTGTGAATTATATGTGGATGTCGATGTTAGCTTTGTTTCTTGAATATTGTGAAAGAAAAAAAAAAGAATTAGAAAATGGAAAAGATAAAAGAAAAGAATAAGATACTTATTATGTTAAGGGTTAAAATATCATGTGAATTTGAATTTTTGCACACTTGAAAATAATTATACATGCATTCATTGATATTCCGGTTATATTGAATTGTAATGTAATATTGTTAAGAGTTGTAGTTTCAGTGACGAATTATTTAAATACATTTAAGCATCAACACATAACACTCAATTATATATATCAAACTTGACAATTTAAAGATAAAATGCATAAACAAATGGCCTGAGAGTCCTATGGGTCGAAATGAAGAAATCAAAGTTTACACCATGCAAAAATTGTATGTAAATTTTGTTGTAATCAATTAAATATTTCAATTAATTAAGATAATGAAAAAAACTTCTAACACGTGATATTATTTAATGTATAAATGTAAACTTCAAACATGAATTAAAACGCATTCATCATATATTTGAACAATTACATTAACTTCTATACCATTTGAACTCATTTAAAACACACTAGAATCAAAACTGAAAAAGATAGAAACTCGTCCATTGCTCAACATTTTTTAGTAAAAATAAACACGGTTGTTGTTGTTCCTATCCAGGAAAAGCAAAGACAGATCCCACCAACCACAATTCTTATTGTCAATACACTCCACATAAGTTCAACCTTTTTAGTGATATTCCAACAGACGTGGATGAATTCAAAGACCCAACTACTCAATTGAATTGGAAAACTAAAAAGAACCAAAGCTTTGGGCGCGTCACATAATAATAATTT
>JANZXR010000009.1:25653881-25701541 GCA_027575705.1 Erythroxylum echinodendron | reverse complement strand
ATTTGTCTAAAGGAAATAGTGTAAAGTTGTTTGGATTAATGCAATGAATGGTTTTAAAATTTAGTGACTTTCGATTAGGTTAGACGATGCCATGTATAATTTGGTTTTGTTTTTGCTCTAACATGCCATTATCATAGGATATGTACTTGAATGTTCCTGAATGTTTGGGTATGTATCATCTGGTAGTGGGATGTTGTAGTTTTCAACTCCCCATTATCAATCTCTACTTTAATAATGGTGGTGAGTATGAAGCTCCCCGCCCACTCCTTGCTCAAAATGGTGTCACGTGTCTTACGACACCACCTCACACTCCTGAACATAATCGCTATTTCGAACGTCGTTTTCGTCACATAGTCGAAACTGGCCTGTCTCTTCTCACTCACGCATCCCTCCATCTTAACTTCTGGACTCATGCTTTTACCACTGCTGTCTATCTCATAAATCGACTCCCATCTCCCACACTCAACTATGCCTCCCCCTACCTCAAGCTTTTTCGCACACCACCCAATTACCTCAAGCTTCGCTCTTTTGGCTGTCTTTGCTATCCATGGCTCAAACCCTACATTAAGCATAAACTCCAATCTAAATATACTCCATGCATCTTTATCAGATACTCATCTACCCAAAGCGCTTACTACTGTCTTGATCCATGCTCCCACAAAATTCATGTTTCTTGTCATGTTCACTTTGTTGAACACACCTTCCCATACTCAACCATCTCCACTTCATCTCCACCACCTTCACTTGACATTTGGTACCCACTATCTCTTCTCGTACCCTCCCCCACTCCTTCTCCGACGGTACCATCTTCCTCTCCCACCACTCACTCCCAATCCTCCTTATCCACTCCGGCTTGCCCAACCCCCTTGTCTACCGTACCATCACCATCTCCACCACCTCCTTCACCTCCACCTCGCTCCATCATTATTACCCGAATCCAAAACAACATTTGCAAGACTATACAAAAGCTCAATCTTCATGCCTAAATCCCTCCCGCTAGCATCGAACCCAAAACAGTAGCCCAGGTTCTCAAAAATCCTCTCTAGTGAAAGGCTGTGAATGAAGAGTCCTCTGCCCTCCTCCGTAACCAAACTTGGACCCTTGTTCCTCTGCATCCGTCTCAAAATATTATTAGTTGCAAATGGGTGTTTAGGGTCAAACATCATCTTAACGGAACCATCAAGCAACATAAAGCACTCCTAGTAGCTCGTGGTCGGTCTCGACTATAATGACATTTTTAGTCCAGTGGTCAAGCCTGCCACTGTCCGACTTATCCTCTCCCTTGTTATTAGTCAAGGGTGGTCCTTGCGTCAATTAGATATTAATAATGTGTTTTTGCAAGGTACCCTCACCAAAGATGTCTATGTCTCCTAACCTACTGGCTGCTGTGATGCCACGCACCTGACTATGTTTGCAAACTGTCCAAGGTGCTGTGTGGACTCAAACAAGCACCCCATGCTTGGTACACGAAGTTGCGAAATTTGCTCCTTGAGTTCGGTTTTGTCAGCTCCACTGCAGATTCCTCATTGTTTATTTCTTCTCATAATGGCATCCTCATTTACCTCCTCGTTTATGTGGATGACATTATTGTCACCAGCTACAATGCATCTGCTCTAACCAAATTTATTGCGTATCTAACGGCTAGATTCTCACTCAAAGACCTTGGGACATTATCCTATTTTCTTAGTGTGGAGGTCCTCCCTCATACCAAAGGCTTATTCTTAACTCAACGCAAATACATTTATGACATATTGTCCCGCGCAAAGATGGAGAATGCCAAGCCAGTAGCCACCCCACTTGCTACTCACCCTTCATTATCCAAAACGGGAACCCTGTTGGATCATCCAATCGAGTACCGAGCGCTGATTAGAAGCCTATAGTACCTCAGTCTAACCCGCCCGGATATTGCTTATTCCGTTAACAAGCTCGCTCAATATATGCAAAGTCCTACTACTGACCACTGGCTTGCCCTTAAGCGTCTCCTGCGCTATCTTTATGGTACTCTTCATCTCTGTCTTCTTCTCCATCGTGATTCACCTCTTACCATTCATGCATTTTCTGATGCTGACTGGGCCCAAGACATTGATGATTATCTATCTACCTCGGCTTATATTGTCTACTTGGGCTACAACCCCATTTCCTAGAGCTCCTGCAATCAGTGCACGCAAGCTTGCCCCTCTACCGAAGCTGAGTATCACGCAGTGGCTACTACCACTGCCAAAGTATTGTGGCTGTAGAATCTCTTCTGAGAACTTGGCATTGCTGTTGCTCCTCTCCCTGTTATCTACTGTGACAACGTTGACGCAACATATGTCAGTGTAAATCCAGTTTTTCACTTGCGAATGAAACATCTTGCGTTGGACTATCATTTTGCACGCGAAAATGTTCAGTCTGGTAATCTACGGGTGACATATGTCCCTACCTTGGATCAATTAGCTGATGCACTTACTAAACCGCTTCCACATACTACATTTATCCATTTGGTTTGCAAAATTGGTCTTGTTCTCTTACTTCCCATTTTGAGGGGGCATGATAAGGGTATCTCGACTAACAGCTAACCTCATTCTTCTCTAGATTATTGCTGCCTTTTTGGTGCAAGCTTTCAGTCGTACTCTTGCTGAGTCTGTTATACAAATCATGCTGATATCCCAGTAACAAACTTCCGATATTGCTGCTAAGTTGTTATGATTGTATTAGTTCTAGAATATTCTCTCTGGCTGTTTACTTGTACTACAAGTCACCTTGTATTATATACACTCGTGTAAACTGTACATAAAAAAAACACAGAAAAGCATTTTCCTTATATTGACTTTTAAAGTAAAAGTCTATTTAAAATTTAATTTGAAAGGTTTTTATTTTTTTACTTTGATGTTAATTTTTTTGAAAATTTTATAGTAATTAATCTTTTAATACTGTTAGTACTCAAATTAAAAAATGGATATTTACATTGCTATATCAGTGATTAAAAATTTTAATAGATTCGACCGGTTTAACGGTAAAAACTTTAAACTATTTAACATTTTGACTCAATTTTTAACTTTTTAGTTTGATTTATTTTAATAATTCTTGTTGTTAAAAAATAATTGATTTATGAATTAATCAATCAATTTTCATTAATTAATAAGTTCTTGTAAACTAAAATAAATAAAATAATTTTCATTTAACAGTATCTTTTTAAAATTAAACTTTAAATTTTTTGATAACAAGGGTAATTTCTTTCAATTTTAATTTTATTCAATCTTTAGTGAGTTTTATAAAAGTCTAATACTGATTGAACTTTTTAAACTTTAAATTTCTTTTGTTACCGATTTAACTTCCCGTTTGATATCAAAACACTGAAAAAATCTTTAAAATTAAGGTTTAAATTTATTATATAGTGAGTATATGAGTAGTTAGTTATCTAGTGGGTGGCTAGTTAATAGGAAGAAGATATTAAATTTATAATTTATAATTGAATTAAATTTTAACTCGTTAAATAATTTATTTAAAATATGCAATTATGAATTGTTTGGTGTACTTAACATTTTATAATGTACATAATTACTATTTTTTATTATTAGAAAACGTATACTCATATTAATATTAGATTTTCTTTATTTTTACTCTTATCTTTTAATGAGTATTTGTCTCAACTTTTTACCTACATACATTTTGACAATTGCTTTTAATTTGTTAATTCTTTTATGTTTTTTTCTTCTGCCTATTAGTTAGATTTGATTTGTATGTGATTCTCCTGTTACGTATATTTGGTTAACTAACTGAGCATCTGCTTGATCAGCTGATCGAGTTTTTCTTCTTTTCTTCTTATTATTCTTATTGTGCTTATTAGTATTAGTATTAGTATTTTCTTAATATTTGTGTTCCTATTTGTCTTATTATTATTATTATTATTATTATTATTATTATTATTATCATTATTATTATGTCTTCTAAACTTGCATCACATATTTTAAGTTTTTTAACTCTTTATGTCACATTTGTTCGTAGGTTTACCGGAAACAATCTCTCTATTTTGTAAGGGCAAGGCATCGTACTATTAAACCTCCACAGATCTTACATTTATGTAGGATTTAACTGTGTGTGATGATGATAATGATAATGATATGAAAATAGTGTTGATATTTTTGTATCTTATTTCATTATTCGGTATTCTTTAAACAACAATATTGAGTAAAAATTTCGTTGAAATATTATGTTCTCTTTGAATATATAAAATGAAAATTTGGAAGGATGCAAATGACTCGAAGAAACTTAATTTAAATAATAATGTAAAAATAAATCAATTATTAATATTCAAATAAATTAAAATTCAAACTCAAAGTCTTTAATGTAAATTACACAACAATTAATATCAAATTTTGAATTAATTGCCTAATTGGGACCATCTACGACGTCGTCTTCGGGAAGCCAAAAGGCACCCTTAGCTCACCACCAACGCGCGTTAGTACAGAGCTTGGAAATGGCTACCGCTTCGTGCCATCTCTCATGGCAACCTCACCTTATCTTCAACTCTCCTCGATTCCGGTCCAGTTCGCCCAAAGTCATCCGGTTCAAATGTTCGGCTAGCCAGACCGGGTTCTTTACCCGGTTGGGTCGGTTGATAAAGGAGAAGGCAAAGAGTGATGTGGACAAGATCTTCTCCGGTTTCTCCAAGACCAGAAGCAACCTCGCCGTTATCGATGAATTGCTTTTATACTGGAATCTCTCCGATACCGACAAAGTCCTTGACGAACTCGAAGAGGTTTCATTTCAGTTACCCACTTTCTAAAAAGACAAGTTATTATTGCTGTTAAAGGAAGTTCTGCTCTTTTATTTTTGAGTAGGCTCTGTTGGTGTCTGATTTTGGGCCGAGAATTACTATAAAGATAGTGGAGAGCTTGCGGGAGGATATATTAGCAGGGAAGTTGAAATCAGGAAGCGACATTAAGGTTGGAAACATGTGCAAACATTCTTAAACTAATCGTAATTTTTGTTTTTTAAGTTTGGAAATTAATCATTAGATTTTGAATTTTGAATTGGGTTATTGTAGGCTGCTCTGAAGAAGAGTGTCTTGGATTTGTTAAGCAAGATAGGGAACAAGACTGAACTTCAACTTGGTTACAGGTTCTGGGTATTCTCTGAAAATGAGAAAAGTTCCGATTGTAAAGTTGTTATTTAGTGTAGAGTTGATTTTAGTTTGCTGTTGTTTATGTGACGTGAAATACTTTCAGGAAACCGGCTGTTGTTATGATTGTTGGCGTTAATGGAGGTGGCAAGACTACTTCTCTTGGTATGTTAGGAACCTAATTGCAAGGGAAAACTCGAAAATTTGAATCACCAAGAAAGGATGTCAATAGAATATGACACCTATATATACAATTTACGCAGTTTGTTATATTCAATGCCTGTTGAATTGACTTCAACATCTAATGCACTTATTCAAGTACCCAGGGCCGGTGCAGTTGTGCACGGCTCAAGTGGTTTGGTGTATATGTTGGATTAACAGACTTAACTAGAAACATGGGCAAGTTTTATTTGCCTTCTTTAGGTAGTATAGGTACTAACTTAGAAACTCAATTGGCATCATTTGATTAGGGAACTTTGTTCTTGACTTTTCTTAAGAAACAATATTATTTGCAACCATCTATACTGGTAAAGTCGCTTGTTTGTCAAATATGTTGCAGGAAAGCTAGCATATCGATTGAAGAATGAAGGGGCAAAGGTGAGATTTGAGCTGCAACTTATTTGATTCCCTAGGTGGCATTCATCACAAGTCTAAAGATTGATGCCGCATAACAGCATATGCTATTACAATTAAAATTTGTTTGAACATGACCTTGACCTCTTGCATGCTCTCAAAAAGGAAGATCATTTATGCACAAGAATATCATCATTTCCTAACAGCTTTGATATTGTTACAGATATTGATGGCGGCAGGTGATACCTTTAGGGCAGCTGCAAGTGATCAATTGGAGATATGGGCTGAAAGGACTGGATGTGAGATTGTTGTTGCTGAAAGAGAAAAGGCCAAAGCATCATCAGGTAGAGAATATTGTCTGGGGATTCTTTTTTGTGCCCTAGCTTTTTGAATTGAAAGAAAAATATTCACAAGGTGGTGTATCAATGAGCATACGATCTCAAGGTGCTTTCTGAACAGTTCTTTCACAGGCTGTGAAAAGAGGAAAAGAAAAAGGCTTTGACATTGTCTTATGCGACACTTCTGGACGTGAGTATTTCAAGCGCTCATGATTTGCTGTTATAGAATGCATTTCCTCCAACTGCTTTATTAATTTTAGTTTTAAGGAAATTCTTGTTTTACAGGTCTTCACACTAATTACAGCCTTATGGAAGAGTTAATAGCATGTAAGAAAGCCGTTGGAAAAGCTGTTCCGGGTGCACCTAATGTAAACTCAACTATCCATACTTTTAACAACTTAGTACTTTGCACAGGCTCTAAGAACATTAAACTTTTGCTGTTTATGCTATCATTTTTCTGTATCTGAATACACCTTTCAACCTTTTGCCAATGGAAAAAACTTTTTGTTTGTGACTATTGAGATACTCCCCTTTTTTTTTTTTGAAATATCTTATTTGAATAACGTAGATTAGTTATGCTAGATTTGTGTGACCATTTTATAAGATTTGCAGGAGATCCTACTAGTTTTGGATGGGAACACCGGTTTAAATATGCTTCCTCAAGCAAGAGAGTTCAATGAAGTAATCTCCCTATTCTTTTTGTTGCTTTATTATGTATTGTGTTTCTGAAAAGTAATACAACTCTAATTATCCTGGGGTGTCCAAAATTAAGAAACCTCATCAGATATCAATTCAAAGGTTATGCGATAGTTTGGTATTTGACATTGTGATTGTTTGTTGTTGTCTGGTCATGGTTCCTTAGCTCCTACTTTTACAAGAAGTTGCTTGCCCATTTTCGAGTAATGGTAAAATTTCATTCACCAATCAATTGACTTGCAAGATCTGGACAGGTGGTTGGAATAACTGGGTTGATTTTGACGAAACTTGACGGTTCCGCCAGAGGTGGCTGTGTGGTATACTCCTATTTCAGTGGTGTGTATTGTTTTATGAACTTGGGTTCTTTGACAATCCATTTCATCTTGCAGGTCAGTGTAGTTGATGAGCTTGGGATTCCTGTAAAGTTTATTGGCGTTGGTGAAGGTTTAGAAGACCTCCAACCCTTTGATGCTGAGGCATTTGTTAACGCCATACTTTCATGAGTCCCCAAATCTCTCGGTATGCTGCACGTTTTCTCCGAACGCTTTTATTTCTTCCAACTTCTCCTCATTAGTGTATTGAACTAGTTCCAGTTTTATAGATGATCAGTCCTAAAAACTTGCTTAAATTTGTAACCCGAGCAAGAAGCAACAGTAGGGAGGGAGAAGAATGCAAAGTTTGTCCTAATGAGGCAGTACAAGCATGCTGTTATAAAAAAGCTGCAGATCATTCCTTCCATTTCAAGCTGAAATAAGCAAACATAGATGCGCTCGACCGGATGGAGAATCTCGAGTAATTGAAAGACCAAAGACAAAAAGACTCGCAAACCATGTATATTGGGACTAAATTGCTCAAGTTCTACTCTTTATTCCGCTGAATGTAAAATTAGTTTCAACGATCACAATACAACTGTCGTTCTGTAATGTTTACAAGCATTGTATAACCCTTGAAGATGAGATCCTGAGGAACGAACTTCCAATGCGTAGAACCACCAATTAGAAGCTACACAAATCAGCTAGAACTGATCAATAAGAAGACAAGTTTGCTTATGATCTGAGAAGAACAAGAAGGCTCTTTGGACCTTCACAGATTGGCACTTGGAAGATGATAAAATGTAGCACGAGCAGTATAAACCAGCTTCTTAGTGTTCTTGATCCTGAACTCCATAGCAACAACCGTCAAATTCCTTCCACTCCTCACCACCGATGCGTCAACGACCACCTCTTCCTGAAAAACCATCACCTGAGTAAAAGCTAGGTATACTGTACTATTACAGAGTCTACAAAAGCAAAAGTTATGTACATTTTTAGCAGCGGCGGAGAGATAAGAAATACTGAATTCGCCGAGAAAGAGTTGCTTATCCTCTGCCACGACGGTTCTTGCGCAAGCAGTCGAAAGTCTCTCCGCTATAGCTCCAACAGCTCCTCCGTGAACTCCGTTGAAGTAATTCTACGAACAAAAAAGGAAATTTCTTACTAATCTAACCTAAAAAACCTGTGTTCCCAACAAAGATTAGGGTTTTTGAATTTCAATTACGGTTATGAAGGGAAGGACGGAGAAAGAGCAGGAGACGCGGCCGCGTTGGACGAGATCGGCGGTGAGAAGGTCGCGAATCATGTCGTCGAAGAAGCCTTTTGACTTGTAGTCCGCAATCGCAGAGTCGGTGACTCCGACCCCGACCATAAACGCTTTGACTATAGCGGCATATTTGGGATTCAATTCTTTTGAAATGACCGTCGATGTCTGCTCCGAAGAAGAGTTTAGGACGGTGGTTGCGGAGGAGGACGACAGTGGTGGTGGTTTGCCCATGGAGAATAAGATACTCACCAAATGTGTTGGCTCTTCTGATTAGTTATTTGGTCAGAAATGGACAGTTTGGTTATACTTCAATGAACCTTCCATTTTTGTTCTGATTTTTTTTTTCCCTTTCATACTGTTTTGCAACGAAATTTTCCAAAAATTGTTTTTTAAAAATAAGAAGTTTAATATAAACATGACAATCAGATTAGAGTATAATTCGATTTGGTTTGGTCCGATCCGAAAACACAAGCCAAGTTTGAGTTAACTGAGCGTTGCTTCTAACAGGGCCTATTTGAGACTCGACAGATACAAGAAGAATAACATTATTTTACGAAAAACAAGGTTGAGATGTTTTTTATAAAACAATATCATTTCTATTTTAATTTTAAAAAAATGATCGGGTAGAGCAAACTTGAGCTATCCCAAATCTAACCAGGTCTCGGACAAGGCTCAGATTGAGCTTGGGCTTAGGAGGGCATGATCTAACTTTAGACTATTATAAAATCAATTAAAAATTATATAAAATTAAAGAATTTGAAATATAATTGAAAGAAATTATTTTTATTTATGAAATTTTAATTTAAAAATTATTAAATAAAAATTAATCAATCAATTTTGATCAATTAACTGATTAATTTGTGTAATAATAAGAATAATCAAAGTAAGTTAAAATGAACAAAAAATTAACCGGTACAAAATTTTCACGATTTGATTGATTTTTAATATTTTTTTATAAGAAACTCAATTCAAAGAACCTACAGCAAGGCCTCGGGTATGACTCTATCCAATTAACTCAGACTGAACTCGTTATCTTTGGATCAGGCCGAACTGGGTCAGGCCATTTTGACAAGCTTATCTCTCTCACCTTGCACGGTTCCAACATCCATATATGAATGCACATCAAGTAAAATGCAGGCAACTGAGTTAGCAATCTAGCAAAAGAGACTTAACTTCGTATCAGAAGTAAACGTGAGAAGTCAGTTCCAACATCAGTTAAGTTCACACATTGCTTAGTACTGTGTCAATTGAGGTAAAGAAACAAGCAGTTGCAGCTCTGTACTGAATGCCCGGAATCAGTTTGTGGTCTGAACTTGCATCTTTTCAAGTTTCTCCTTTCCCTTAAACCTTCTTCTGAAGTACTGGAGAATGACTTTGCCTTTTCCAGTACCCTCCAGATTGGTTGCCGGTTTTTCTTCAAGCCTGTTCCGAGCAGGCTCACCAACTGATGCTGAAACTTCTCCGGCAGAGCACCCTTCTGCTGAATCAGTCACTCCCAAAAGAATGGTCATTTCCTCTTCAGGGCTTTTCTCAACAGCAGCAGGTTCTAGGAGGGATGAAGACTTGATTAACAACTGAGCTAAAAATAGTTTCTGAAGTTGATTAAATTCTCTGCAATAATGAATAGTTAATTGTAATGCTACTCCAGATTCCTTGAATTGGAATACGAGTACATCAGCTTCTTTGATGTCGTCTGAAATGCCATTTTGTTCGTGCATGCGAAATAATTTAAAGTGATGCAAGCAATCACTTGAAGGATAAAGAATCCAATGCTGAGACAGAAGACACAGTGGAAGTAGAATAAACTAGAGTTTACCCTGACAAACAGCGGATGAACGTTCACCGACAAGAGGAAGTTGACCTTTAAATCTGCCGGATTTTCTCTTAAAGTTGTCGGCATTAAAGTCCTGTTAGAGAATGGTAAAGCAAATGAAGAACATAAAAGGAATTCGATCACTGTGATCCAATATGGTCTCCTTATGATTTGTCGTTACTGGCCTATATAAAATTCTCAATAGGACAAGCTATATTTGAAAGAAAATTTCAGGGTTGTATCTCCACTATTCACTCGTGTGATGTGGGCAGTCCCTCTCGAGAATCCATACATCCCTTATCAGCGTATGGCAGCCACCTCTCGAGCACAGGTTTAGGTTCAACCTCAATGGGAAAGAAAAATTAAGCACTTAACAATGCAATATTCCAAGAGAACAAGTCATATGTTTGAAAGATCACCATCATCTCGGACAAACTGTCACTAGTTAAAATGTGTCCCAGCCCCAAATGAAGAAATTGTACAAACAAAGATAATTCACCATATGCCCTCCAACACTAACCATTTTTGATCAAAAGTAAGAGGAGAAAAGCATATTATCTTCTGTAACTAAAGGCAGTAACAAAGAATTGCACCTAGGTCCAAAATCCACAGTAATAGGATTGCCAAGCATTGGTTATCAAGTAAACACGAATTCTGAAGTGTATTCAAAGCAAGTGCAAACAAAAACGAAAGGAGTGTATGTCCTTGGATCCTACAACAAGATTCACATTTGCCCATGGCATAAAAAGTTCAGATCACCTGTGCGTAAATGGACACCTCAGCTGCCTTGGCATACTTCACATAACGTGCAAGGCCTTCATACGAATAAAAATGTTGTCCCGTTGCCCGGCATATGTAGCAGCACTACAAGGACCAGATGTAAGAAGAAGCCAATTAAACTTCATATTCTAGCATGGTAAGTTCATAGAGGTATACTGTGGCTTTATAGCTCTTCAAGCCAACATCATAGACCAAAAAATCAGCAGAATGGTATAAAATTCAGTTAAAACATCTGACAGAAAATGATAACAAATGAGCAAAAGCCAAATGGAATGGATACAAATAACCTCACAGGTCACATGATAAAGACCAGCAATATTGAACATGTCAGACTGTTTAGGAAAGTTATTTACTTGGTGCATCAAATAACTGAATTTCGGCTTAAGATGCAATTATTTATACCTATCATAGGACAAGGGATGTCAACGCTGGAGTTACAATGACCAAATAATAAAGGGATATTACAGCGTAAAAGTTCCTTTGATAATGAATTTTCACTCAAGCAACTTCAATAGTGTCTCAATTTGGAGAATGAAAAGCAATTTATTCTGCAAAGCGATTATATCACACGAGTTTGCCACCCTGAACAAGAAAGTGCATCTATCTAATGTAATCAATTCATGCATCTCAAGTTATGTTCATTACAGCAGGGATTAGTATATCGAAAATGTGGTTCAAAAGGATGAGATCTAGCATAGCAGGTAACAAATTTAAAAGAGACAAAAGCAAGAAAGCGTATCATCTTAAATTTTTAACGAAGGACGGGAAGTTTTAAATAAATGCAATCCAAGAAAACGGAAGTCAAATCAGAGCAACCCACAACCATAGGTTATCAGCTAAACAAATGCATGAAGTATTAAATTACCGATGTCTTCCCATCCTTCTGCTCACTGCGTACCAGTTCCCAATGCTCGGGGATAGGTTTTGAAGCTTCTGTTTTCACCATGTTCAAACAACAAATCAATGCTTTTGTTTATCGAAAAACTAACGGAAAAATCTATCGCCTTCTCTACAGTTCTCCGGTAGCCCTAGGTCTAAGATGAAAACAAGGCACCTGCAAAATCCTAAATCTAAGACAGAAATTACCTTTGAAGGCATATGTTCACGTTTTTTTTGTTTTTTTCTGAAAAATCTGGAGAAGCCTCAAAAGGAAAGCTAATAACGCTGGTTCATTTAATTTTCATAAGAAAAAAGGCATATTGCTTCTTAAGGAGGCCTAATACTAAAACACCAGATGGCACCACTCTGCAATTCCAGAAATTTTCCTGCTGCTATATTGAGAGCAGGGTACATCAGTCAAACACACACAATTCCTCAAGAATGACACACCGAGACCCCAACCGATTAACCTTCAGCGCAGCAAAGGCTGAGGGATAAATTAAATCAATTCGGATACCAAAAAGGCATATCTTCACAAATAATAAATACTATAAAAGAAAAATCGACCACATATGACCCCTTTGCGAGCAGGTTGAAATAGAAGATCCATTCTCAACAGTCGTTCATAGAAAACATCCAATTTAGCTGATGCTTAGTTGACCAATCAGTTCACTATCTGAACTTTCTAAACGCCTTGTTCCATAATGATTCTTTCGGACCATTTTAGCAAATTCTATTTTATGCCAAGACAAGAGTAGTGTTTGCATAGTCACAGCATATAAACGTGTGAATCAACTGAAATGGTAGGATTTCATACAAAGCAGAACCTTTTGGACTTGACTGAAGGAACTTATATCACTCAATCAACAATGCTAAATACACAAGGAAATGATAAATGCTTACCTTAAAGTCCCACATCTAAAACTCAAAACGGCGCCACCAAGGATGGTGGATATTAATCATAATCCTTACCAAGCAAGCTTAAATCTCCGCGAACTCAGCATTTGGGTCTCTGATCTTGAGATATCAAATTTGAATGTTTAATTCACAAAACAAGGATATAAATACAAAACCAAACAGATAAAGGAATACCTGCTTCGTTTCAGGCTCTGCCCTTCCCATCTGTTAGCAATCCCGACAGTGTAAGCTCCCATCTGGAACACGGAAAGAATCAAAAAGAAAAAGGAAAAAAAAAAAGAAAGGAAAGAATTAATCAGACTCTTTGGCTAAAGCTAATCAAAGTTTCGATCTTTCCACTCATTTCAACTAAAGCTGATTAAAGTTTCAATCTTTTCATTCATTTTTCAGATATCTAAACAGAAAACCACAAACAAATTGAGGCGAGTACAAAAAACTTAGAGAGAGAATGATGAACAACGTCCAACTGAACCACAAGCAAGCTGCGTCTCCTCCCTCAGTTTCTGGAGACAATTGCACCAAAAACTATAATAAATCAAGCAGTTGTTTTACTCACCCTCACTGGACCGGACTTGCTTTACTTCTTAATTAATCCCAAATTATAACTTAACAACAATCCTAAACCACTTTCTGTTGGGTAAAAAGAACAATTATAGTTAAAAAATTAAAATCTTTTTTATAAAAATTTCAATTTTTAGAAAAAATTTCTTTTACTTCAACAAAAAAATTAATGATGAAATAATAGCAATATAAATATTTTATATATTTTTATGATTACAACTAATTAAAACAAATATTTTATTATAATTATCTTAAATTATTAATTTAAATTAATTTGAATTAAATTTTAAAATAAATTAAGTTTTTATATTAATAAAATATATCATATTACTTACATTTCTTGTTATTTTATAACCAAAATTTTTAAAAATTAAATAAAACTTTTATTTGAAAATTTTTAAAAATTAAGAAAAATTTCTAAATTATATGTCATTTTATCCGTTTTAAGAAAACTTTTATTTAGTTTTGATTTAACGTCAAGGTTAAAATCACCTTTTTCACCATTGAGTCAATCCTACCTCATTTGAAGTTAGCAAGGTTTGTTTTAGTCTAAGTTGAAATTAACGAACCAAGTTCAAATTGACCGAGCTTAAGGTCAGACTTAAATTTTTTCTTTTTGAAAATTTAGACTTCAAGCTCGGGATGCGCCGAATTTGGTCAGAAAAAGATTTCATTTTTAATTTTGTAAAATTAAAAATATATTTAATCAGGCTTAATTCACATCTAACCAAACCTAACTAAACTTCAAACAGCCCAAGCTCGATCGTACTCTAGGTCAAGAAGGAAGCCTTGGATCCAATCGAGCTTCAGACCAAGCCCATTGCCACCTCTAGTGAGGGTTAAATCACCATATATATATTTTTTGAGAAATTAAATCACCACATATTGTTGTTTCTTTACAAAGCATTCCCATTTTGAAAGAGAATCAATATGATAAATTCAGTTATGACCTTGCAGGCATAGCCAGCCCAAGCTCCTTGCATTGTTCTTCATCCACATGAAGGGTTCCTGGTATGGCGCCAAAAGCTCGTCTGGAGAAATCAAACCCTGAAGCCACTTGATGAATATATGCTGATGCATCGTCCCATTTCTTCTGCATATTAAAAGATTTTGAAGCAAATTGCTTTGTTGGATTTTTTGCTGTTTTTGGTTCAAATGCTTGGTCCAACTCAGTAACGCTCAGAAAGCGCTCTGTGGCTGCCTCCCATGACAGCTCATGCCTCTGTTGATCAGTCAGCTCAGCAGGTTCTTCAGACAATGCCCTCATTGTGGCCTCGACGAATCCATCATTGTTGTCATATGTTCTGCAATTTGGGAACTGCTTGAAGAAGTCATTTGAAGGGTGGTTGGCACAGACTACTATCTTTCCCATGGCCAGTGCTTCTGCTGTGGTTGTGCACACCACGTCTGTGGTGCTTGGATTAAGGAACACTTTGTAACTGGTGAAGGACAAAACAAAGGACGTGATAAAAGATTTCAGACACAAAGATTCAGTAACAGGATTCAGCATTTTCATTTATTACAGATGGAATTATGATGAAAACCCTTGTAAGTTGTACTTCAACCATACTTACAAAGCCACTTATGCTGCCAAACTGTTGTTCGAATGATCAAACCTCATTTGCAGATTCCTAACTTTCATTTTTACAACATTCATTTTAACATATGGCAACTGACTGAAACTCGTATTTGTAATTAAGCACATCAATAAGCAGTTCTCATGACAAATTATTGCCATACATATGGAAGCAAATAATGCTCGTTACAGAAAAATGTTGGACATAGAGCAGAAACATACTCGTGGAACACGGGATCGGCATGATCATGCCCAGGGTGTACTCGAACTGTTAGTTCCAACTTTTTAGCTGCTACCTGAATTTGATCAGAGTCTTCCCCACTGCCATATAAATCTAACTCAAGTCCAGCTAGCTTCTTTTGGTGATTATGAAGAAGCTTAAGCAGCTCCTTGTACCCTTTGCTCCAGACCATTTTTCCAATGTAGTAAGCACCTTTCGTAAAGGCCGTGTCCCCACTTTGCTGTTGCTGTATCTTTTTCCTGCCAATATCTAGGAACTTAGGATTCACTCCATGGACGTTGCAGATGATGGATTTAGGATACTCTTGAGTGGCAGCAGATAATCTGATTACCTGCCGTTACATCAGAAGCAAATTCTAGTGACAAGCAAAGATCAAAAGGTGATGCATAGAAGTTATCACTACGTCCAACAGAATGTATCTTCTATCATGCAGAGCATAAAAAAGGGGAAAGTATAAACTCTGAATTAAAATTTCTAATAGGGGGTAAACCATCTGAAGCTATTACACGAATATGAAGGGTGAGAAAGAGGATGTCAACAAGGCAGTTTTCACCATCATAGTTTTCCCTCCACAACTAAATAGATTGCTACTATTCTATTTCTTAAACTCACACAGTCCTACTATGAAAATGCTCAAATTCTTAGCCATTGAACAGGAAAAGAGAAACATACCTTGTGGCAATAGATGCCAACTACCCAAGTGTTAATATATTTAAGTGCAAATGCTTTTATCCGTCCATTATTCTCTCTCTTAACATATTCCAGATAATTGGTGTGTATAATTCCAATTACAAGTTGGAATTTACTTTTCCATCTCTTCCCATGATGAAACCATGTAAGGTGTTCAGGCTCCTCGAGCACGGCAATGTCTGCTTCTTCATCAGGAATGATTTCAGAGATATCACCAACAGGGAGAATGCTTCTCATAGCAACAGAAAACTGCACCATGAACAATTTGCAGCATGACCATCAAATGATTACTATACTCGCTGGTTGATACACTTGTGTAAGATTACCTTTCCAGGGTAAAAATGTATACTGAAATCAGATGAAAATGAAATCCTGTCCTGAAGCCACCGGCGGACATATGCTTCGTGCTCGGATGGAGAACTGAATGTAATGCTACTGGTATACACTAGCTTTTGATGTTCTAAAGACAACCAAGGAATCACCAAAGTGACCTTTCTACATCCATCCTTTGCTAGATATGCAGCTCGAAACAAAGGGTTTACAGCAGTTCCAGTCATCCATGGAAGGCTTGCAGTAGTAAAAATTGCAATATGCTGCTTTTTATCCATTCAATCTAAGACCATCAACCTACTTATATTCTCAATGTCTTCACAACACTTCTGTTACATTGATCAGAAGCCCGTTTTTCTCTGCATTAGAGAAACCCAAAACCATAACAGTAAAAGAAATTCTCGTTCAACCATTAAACTAATCAAGATCAAATTTTTACTGAGAACCAAATAATCAATAGACCAAACAAGAACAAAAAGATGGTCAAATTCAAAAAGGTAACAACATCAAACAAACACACAGATAAAAACACAGACTTGCTTAAAGAAAACCAAGAGTCGGCTCTCTTCAGACGTATTCCTATAGCAGTTCAATACCCTTACACGTTCAAATTTCATAATCCAAAAAAAAAAAAAATCGAAAACAGATTAATATCAAACCAAACCGGAAGAAGAAGAAGAAGACACTCACCACACTTCCTGTCGATTTTGTGTTAGATTCTGACAGATTGATATACAGAGAGCAAGAGAAACCAAGAAGAAGGAAGAAGAAGAAGACGAAAATTGGTTACGTTTGAGTAACGGGGGAGGGAATATACTATTGTGTATCAGTTGACCGTTTTGTTACGCGTCCTTAATTGATTGGGTGATTTCACGTGTCTATTTTATCCAATTAGGAATGCCAGCATGGGATCATTTTCTCTCGGGCTTTCCAGAGATCGATGTGGGGCCATCTAGCTTTTCTGTTCTGTGAACGGCCAGGATTTAATTTCTCCGGTGGGCCCCACATGCCTGTCCGCATCCTGTAGACTGGAAAGCTTCTCGCTTCCGTTGAATGTTTGGTGTCATCTGCTTTGGAAAACGTTTGAGAATGTCAGAGACATTGGACTGGTAGCTTCTTAAAACCCTAAAACTTAAGAGCTTCGAAGAACGAAGTAAACGATTCTATCTTAATTGAATTGAAGATTCGAACGAAGCGTGAGGTAATTAAACCATGCTTTTCTCTGTTTCCGTTTTACGGCAATAACAGAATCGCCATGGAGTTCTTTTTTCTTTTTTTAGGGTTGTTAGCTCTTAAAATTCAATCGAGTATACTTAACTGGAGAAAATTAGGTTATGAGTCTGAATGGGTTCCTGATTGTGTTATGGCTATGTATTTTTGTGTAATTGAGGATCTGTCGTTAAATTTCTAGGGTTTGTGAGTTTGTGCATTGGTCATATTTCGTTTAGGTTTTCAATTTTTGGTTTTGTGTTGAGATTGAGGATGCTTTTCCTCATGAATGGGAACGATAGTTGAAATGAGGCGAATTAAAAACAATGTCAAATAGCAGAGAATGATTATTCTTCTTTCTGTTTTCACTTTCCTTTTCTGGTTAGTTGTCCAAGTGTTGTAGGAAATTATCTCTGGGACCCTTCCATTGTTGGTAGGCTTATGATTTTGATCAATCTTTTCTCCATATTATTGAGGAAATAAATAAGGGAAGGGAAAATACCAAAAGCAACTGTGTGTCATGGACTGTGTTGATTAGAATATCATAAGCATCTGACTTTCATTCTTGAATGGAAGAATATCTTCTGAAGTTAGGAGCTTGGTGAGTCTATGTGTATGTAGTGGCAGGGGAACATCATTTATTTCAACAGAGCCTTATATTAAGTTTCCGAACTAGAGCCTTATGCTGGTGACACTCAAATCCTGTGAAGATTGTGATATCGTGTGCTTGCGTTAATTTCAGCAAAGGATTATTAATTAGTTTCCAATTAGGGAATAATCTCTTGTTTGATTTTATGTAACCCCTCCTGTGCAGATTTGTTGTGGATGTTTTTCATGCTAAGTTTCCTCCCCGAAGTTGAGAAATGTTGATGGGACATACAGATGGTCTATCAGAACCTGCATCGTCAAAGGATCACCTGCTTGCTGATCCTGAAAATGGGTTGGATGATGATAGTGAAGTTAGTTTGGAAGAGATATTGTATTCAGCCTCCTTCGAAGAACTTGCTGAAAATAATGTGAAGTATGACACAGTTATTTGGTTCTCCATATCACTTTTGCTGGTTTTAGCTTGGGGAGTTGGTGTTATCATGTTGCTTTATTTACCAATTAGAAGATATGTGCTTCAAAAGGATATTGCCTCACGCAAGCTATATGTGACACCTAATGAAATAGTCTACAAGGTATGGACGCATGTACATCAATACGCATGTGTTGTGTGGAAGTTGATTGCTTTACTGTGTTAACAATGTGAAAGAACTAGAAGCATATATATTATCGTTCATTATTATTGTGATTGTATTGATACTCATTCGCAGAACTATATATACAAACTAAGTTCCGTTTTTCATTAACTTTTCTGATTCCCTTTCTCCAGGTTTCAAGGCCTTCATTCATACCCTTTTATGGCATAGTCACAATTGAGAGGCGGATTCCTCTTTCCTTGGTGATTGACCTCATTATAGAACAAGGTAGTGATGCCACCTCTACATGTATGCTGCATGATTATGTGACTCTTGAGTTATACTGCATATAATAGGGGGTTTTCTCGATATACTTTTATAGCTAGGGGGAACACTAAACTGTAATTTGGTTGCAGGTCACTATCAAGTTTCCTTGTCCCTTATTTGGTTCAGTATGCTTTAGTGTGGGGAAGTTACTATCCATTTCATTATGTACTAGATTGCAGACGTGTGGGTTCTAGACCTCAGTTCTTGTAATTTTTTGCCAAACTTAATATTTCATCTGGGTGTCTGAGTGTGTTAACTACTCATTGGCAAATAGTCAGAGGCTTTCAAATTGAGAAAGACCTTCATGTAGCTCAGCTATGCTCTACTGTACACTTTACTTTTGACTGTGATTATAGGCCATGCCTGATGAAGTTTTGTTTTGTTCTGACGTTTGCTAGGCTGCTTGCAATCCAAATATGGACTTAACACTTTCAGAATTGAAAGCATAGCACGTGGAAAAGCTGCACCTGTAGATGAACTACGAGTTCAAGGTATTACTAACCCTGGACATCTGAGGAAGGTAATGCTAACTTCATTTCCTATTTGATTTTCTTGTCATATTTTTAGTTCTCTCGGCCTTCCATGTCCAGACAAAAACAATGTTGTTTATTTTTTGTGTTCATTGATATGGTCTGCTTGTGCATAACTGTTGTTGGAAATTTGTTGTTGGCATGCCTTCCAGATCATAATAGCCGAATCTTCAAAGAATATACTGGATACAGGGAAAGGTTGGAAACTTGCTACAACCTACAATACTGAAGGGGGAACTATGTCAAGGATGACATCATTGTCAGAGGGGCCAGTTGTTTTCAAATCACCAAGCAAAAGCTGGAAGGTAAGTTACAATGATTCGGTGTGGAACAACTTACTTTTGTACCAATTTCAATACCAGGCCGGCATGGTACGGAATAAAAAAAGTACAGCAAACACTGCTTGCAACTCTTACTCCCAATTACATGTAAACAATTAGTTGTGTTGCTTCCTGTTCTGCTTTGCTTATTAGGCCTTATTGCCTATTGTATGCAGATGACAGGTTCACCTCGTTATTCTTCTCTGGAGCACAGAGGGATTTCAACTAATGAGGCCATACTAAGCAAACTGGAAGAAGTCAGTAGATCAGTGAAGGTATGCGAACTTGTAAATTTCTTCATCGCTTGTCTGTGACGGAGAAGATACCTTCCATCTCCTCTAATGGAAGTTTTTCTCTCTTAACCAGAGAATTGAACTGCTTATGGACAAGCCACATCCATAGCTAAATCACAGCCGAAACTAAAAGCTCGCTGGAAATGCTCTTTCTGAAGGGAATCAAAAGGAAAACTATGGTCATTTTCTGTTTCATGGAAAGATTTTTCATCTGTATATATCTTAGGTTCCATTCATATTTTTTACTTTCAATTCATATTTTGATGCTTAAAAATCCAAACCCTTGTTTTTTTTGGTCTATTATTTGTTTACGATTTTAGCTCCTAAAAGAAAAAAAAGGGTAAATCCTTAACAATAATACAAGTGTTTAAAACAGTTTTAGATAAAACAAATGATTAATAATGTATCAACAAATGAGAAAAAAAAATCAGTTTAATTTTTCTATAATCAACTTAAATATTTTGATTTATATAATTTTAAATATATCCCTTAATTCTTATGCCAGATTTTTGTTATAAAAGAGGATAATATCACGAATTCAACTTCAAAATATAATTTTAATTAATTATTACTTAACAATAACAACAAAAACACGGAACGTAATGCATAAAAAAGTGAATAAAAGAGACTGTTTCTAATTATTTTTTATGCTTAAAAATAAAAATCTTGTAATTTTTGGCTATTATTTGTTTACAATTGGGCTCCTAATCTAGGACTTAAAGAGCGATAATCAAAAGGTTTAACTTTTTTAATTTAATTTTTAATTTTTAAATTATCAATTCAAATTATTTTAATAATTTTTGTTATTAAAATTTAATTAATTATAATTAATTAATTTTTACAAATTATAATTGTAGATTTTAATGATTTTTTTATCAAGATTATAAATCCAAATCCTTGTAATTACATTTATTTATTATTTTTTTACATTTTAGCTCCTACTAGAGGAACTTAAGGGGGAAAAAAAATCCTTGAACAGGTACGGTTGAATAAACTTTATTAGAGAAAACAAATAATTAATAATTTATTAAAAATTGAGAATTTTTTTTTCAAGAATCAATAATTTACTAAAAGATGAGATTCTTTTTTCAATAATCAATTCAACTAATATTTAAGTTATATCATATTATATCTTCATATATATATATATATATATATATATATATTAATTTCTAAATCTGTATTAAAAAATAAACAGTAAATGGTAGAGATCAGACAATGGTAGAGTCATCGGTCACGGTCAAATCGGAAACACGGACCAAAGATTTCTCATCACATCTCCTCCATTACAAAGACAACGACTTGCTCGATCTAACAAACAGAAACACACGCTGATTCGAAATCAAAGAAGATTGATGAAAAAGAAACCAACTTTGAAAGGAAAGGAGGAGGAACAACAATGGATGGGACTATCATCAGAGACTTAAATACTGGTAATCAAGAGAAATCAATCCATCATCTTGTTGCAGTTTTCTTCTCATCACTTGATTTCACTTTGTCCCTCCGTCCTTTACTTTGCATGATCAGAAACACAATAAATAAGAGACACAAAACCAACCCAAACAACGAAAGACCAAAATCCTAATTTCAGAGAGAGATAGAGAGAGAGGCGCGGAGAGTAAAGTGAAGGCCTTTGAGTTGATGACGAAACGAAGGAGCTGTATATATAGTTGCAGAAACCCTAAGCTCTAATTTTATTGCTTACGTGGCACTATAATGTCCGTTGGATTGCGTTTCTCTGTTTTTCATATCTACGGTGCTCCTCCTTTCTGCAATTCCTTGCCAGTTATACCGCCGTCATGAGGGTTTTCTTAGGTTTAGTTTTGGAACATATCCTATTATTCAACTTCTAGATACTGTTATATTTTGTACGGATGATAAATGATTTAAAACTAATAATAAATCCCTTATTTGATTATAATACTAAAAAATGTATATTTCAATATTAAATTATGATTATCATTTAATTAACATTAATACTAAAAAAATTGTATTTCAATATTAAATTATGATTATCATTTAATTAACATTAGCGTTTTCGCCCCTTTAGGAATGGTCGAGTTGATAGAGTGAGAGGGCATGAGATTAAAAGATCCTGTGTTCGTATCTTCTCATTTATACTCTCTCAATCGAGACTGTCGTATAAGGTTTATCTAATACTAAATACCTGATTAGTGTGATTTGTAGACTATTGCGTCAATATGAGAATTTATCTAGTACACATTTGAAAAATAGCAGTTGCGAATTCCTATGTTCTAAAAAGAAAACATTAACGATTCATTTACTAATTTGTTTTTTATTTTATGATATTATTTCAATGAAATTTTAAATTAACCTCGATTTATCTTACGATATGATTTATATCATATTATTTTTAAATAATTACGATTTAAATGATTTAAATTTTCTTCTCAAAATGATATCTTTTTATCTCTTTATTAATGCTTTAAAAATTGGACCGAAAATTAAATCGATAAAACAAGAAGATTAAGCATTAAAATATTTAATTGTATTAGATCATTTTAAATAAAAATTTAAAATATGATTAAAATATATTTTTATATTAAAATTTATTTATTTATTTTAATTTATAGGAATTTATTAATTAAAAAAATTTACATATTAATTTATTAATTAATCAGTTTTTTATAACAAAATTTAAATAAAACAAAAAAGTTAAAAATTAAACCGAAATATTGGAAAATTCAAGATTTTCACAATTGTTTTTCGAATCAATTAGGTTTTTTAATAGTTAATCGGTTGAATAAGATTGTAATAAAAAGTGGTGTCAAAAATAATGAAAAAAAAGAGAGTAAATTTTACCTTTATAAGATAGCAATTTATCTCTAATTGGAATAAAACTCTGAAGCTGATATAAAATTTTATTTAGTTTGTCTCCATCATTGAAAGCCTAACAGAAGACAAATAGAAGAAATTGAAAGCCTAACCGAAGAATATAGAGCTAGCAGATTTCAAGGATGATAATACACTGGAATCGAAAGGTTGGTCTAATTGTTCTTCAGCCTATATAATGTTGAAAGCAGCCATGAATGCTTACAACAAGGAAGTTGAGAAGCAAGCATCTTGGATTCTGCATCAATCCTGGCTACCTCCAAACTGGTATGACCTTCAACACAGGCTTCATGTCTGCTGATACAGCTGCTGCAAATCCTGTAACTTGGTCTCTTTTTTTACTGTAGTTTCTGAACCAAGATTGCTCATGACCAAGGATTAAACACTACACTTGTTCAATACAGAATAACTTGGATGTGCTCCAGGTCAAAGAAAAGTATGAAACTTCTTGTTTTGTATCATTTGCTCATGACCAAGGGTTAGACACTACACTTGTTCAATACAGAATAACTTGGATGTGCTCCAGGTCAAACAAAAGTATGAAACTTCTTGTTTTGTATCATTTGCTGTAAAAGATTTGAAAATTTTCCTCAGATTCCTTAATTGTTGAAAGGGAACCAACCTGCGAGTGTTGCTTATTCTTTTGATCTTCTCGCAGAAAGTAGTACATTGACGGACAAGAGAGCAGAACAAAAGCATGAGCTAACCCATGAAGGAAAAAAAGAATGGTGGCTAGAAAATCACATCTATAGATTTCCCCCACCATTGATATTTTAACAAGTCCTAGCTACCATATCAATAAGACACATTCTCTCCCTATATTGAAACAACTTGGTTGAATTCCCCTAAAGGACCAAAGTACAAGAAAAGATAATCTACACTACTACAAAAATCTTTTAATGGTTACCGAAGTTGTTTGCCCTCTTAGCTGAGCTGAGTGTATTTGAGAGAAGCATCGCTATGGTCATTGGACCTACTCCACCAGGAACTGGAGTGATAGCTGAGGCAACCTTGCTGGCCTCTTCATAACAAACATCTCCTACCAGCCGATAACCTCGACGACTTTTTGCATCCTATAGATACATGCAATGATAAAAGATTCAGAGCAATATCAGCAGCCAAGAACTTTAAAAAGTTAAATCCATCCCCTTATCCTTCAAAGGGCAGTAATGTTCAGCACATCCCTATACATGAAAACACAAAACTTTCCTGACTTAACAATCCAATACACAAAAGTGGGCTCAGCTCACCTCAACTGGATTAATTCCAACATCAATTACTACTGCACCAGGCTTTATCCAGCTTCCCTTCACCATATTTGGTTGTCCTACAGCAGAGATCACAATGTCTGCTTGCTTGGTAATTGCTTCAGGATTTTTCGTCCTAGAATGGACAATACTTACGGTAGCATCTTCTCTCTACAGAAACCGAAAGATCAAGACATGTTAAATAGAAGAAGGATGAAGAGGAAACGCACAAAACCATGTAAGTACTAAGTGCAAAATATAACTTCCAATAGGAACAATAGTTACTTGAAGTAACAGAGCAGCTGGCATCCCTACAATGTTGCTCCTACCGATCACTACAGCCTTCTTCCCTTTTATTTGAACTCCATACCTATGCAGTAACTCTATGCAGCCTTTAGGCGTGCAAGGAACAAATAGCGGTTCTCTTCCTCGCATGGCAAGTCTGCCAATGTTCACAGGGTGGAAGCCATCCACATCCTTTTCAATGCTGACAGCATTCAAAACATTTTCCTCATCCATATGCTGATACAAAGAGATTCACATTTCAATACAGATAGATATCAAGAATATATCCAACTTCTCATCAAACCATATTTCAATTTCAACAAAGATAAACCCATGAAGCAATACACTGTTTTTAAGACATAATTTAGAATCAGACCGGAGGCAGAGGCAACTGCACAAGAATTCCATGAACTGAAGGATCATCATTGAAACCAGATATAAATTTGATCACTTCATCTTCTGGTGAATCTGCAGGCAAATGCACGTCAAAAGAATTGATCCCAACAGATTCACAAGCTTTCTTCTTCTTTCGAACATAAGTAGCAGAGTCCTTCCTGTCCCCAACAAGCACTACCGCCAAACCCGGAACCACACCAATTGCAGCTTTCATTCTCGACACTTCACTAGCAATCTCCTCTGTGATTTGCTTGGCTACCATTTTCCCATCAATTACCTTAGCAGAACCATCACCAGCAGCTACACAAGAAACAAAGGAATTTCCGTTATGACACACACATGTTTGATAAAATGCTTCAACGAAAAAGAAAATCGCTTCATTAGGCTCACCGCTTAAGACCGGAGACAAAGCGATGGAAGAGTGAACGGCGGTGAGGGGCCTCAGGTGAGTGGGGGGTGGCCGGGGAAGAGGGCCTACCAAGTGGCGGAGTAAGAGAACGCCATTCAGGCGACGGAAAGGAAAACGTCGAGCCGTTGCGGAGGATGATGTATCGGTTAATGCCAAAGAAGCCATTCGAGACTTTCGATACTTGGGGCAATGTGAAACGAAATGTGTCGAAGTGTTAAACCATTAAAAGAGTTTTTGTAGCGTTTCTATAATTTGTTATTTACAAAAAAAATATTGCAAAAGCCTTTTTCTCAATAAGTTAAAAAATATTAGACTTCATATAAAAGTCTAAAATTTATATGACATCTAAATATAAACTCGATTTATTCTAATTATTTATATTTTTAAATAAAAATATCATTTTACTCAAAAATAATATTATTTTCTTAAAATTTTCAAGTTTGAAACAAGCGGAGCTTAAATTGCCCGAGCTCTTTGACTTCAAATCAAGCCGGGTCAAACTTATCGTCAACCTCTAATCACATCCAAATTACAATAAAAAACTTATAATTACTATTCTTCAAATGCAACGACTAAAAATAACAATAACAATTTAATAAAATTATTAAAAAGACTATTTTAAAATGACTCGTATAAAAATAAATAAATAAATAAACCAAACAAATCATTACGATAAGAAATAATAATATATTATTCTTCAACTGCCTACCAAATAAATCTAAAAAAAACGTGTTTCTAGTAAGACTAAATGTTTAGAACTCCGCTTTACATTTTGTGTGAAAAGTATGCTCAGATAACAATGGATGTAACTTCTCATCAACACTGTAACAAAGAAAATTTACAATTCAGAGCACAAAATTCAGTTAATCTCAACATATAGTTTTTCCTGGAAAAAAAGATCCTTCAAAATTTTAACTTGCTGAAGAATTTGATCCATCATGATTGATAGTGGATGTTCTCAAAATCCTGTACAAGTTTTGTTCAATGAAATTCAAAATCCCTGTACATTTCTCTGTAGTATATTGGTTTGATTTTCCTTGTATTATTCAATTTTTATACCTACATGGGCCAACTTTTATATAGCCAGTGTTCCTTCAGTAACTTGGTTATCATCTGAAGAATCTGGGACCGGAGCTTTCTGTTTAGTCATGATTCGAGAAAATCCGTAACCAAGCGAGCTTCCGCTGGCTTGACAGAGCTGCAAAAAGGGTCATAGTTCTCTACATGTCAGGTACAATCAGAGAAGATAAACATGGTGTGTGGGAATTGGAATTCTGAAAGAGAAAAAAAATCACCTCAGCAAGCTCAGACAAGTGACGGGACCGGAATTCGTTGATGGTCGCCGCTATCTCTGACATGGGTAGTTTAGCCTGAAGAAGTAAATAGAATAATTAGGCATTAAAACCAGTATTTATGATGTTGAGTTTCCCTTAGAAACAGCTAATGACAAGCAACATAAAAGAACATTAATCCTTTTACCTGTGCGAGAACAGCAGCAGCCAATTGTAGACTTGGTTCCAGTGTTTCGGGAACAACCTGCAAAATATTTGTTTCAAATGAGATATGGATGTGTAACATCAACAAGCTAAGCACATACTTCTGGTTTCTTGCATGTTATAAGGAGAAGGAAACTCAATAGAAAGCAGCATTACCGCAGTAGCCCCAGCCTTTTCTAAATTCAGGCCATGATCAACGTCGTGTGCTCTGACAAAAGTCTTCACGTTGGGAAAGTACTTGTTCAAAGCCCAAACAGTTCTATAATTTGCACCAGGTGTATCTAAAGTTATTGCCGCAGCACATGCTCTCTCAGCACCAACTTTATGAAGAACCTGTTCATGGAATTTAAAAAACATGTCAGACATTGGACTTGCACGTTGGACAATTCATACGGCATTTGGCCTTACCTCTCGACTTCCAGCATCTCCAAAGTACACAGGAAGGTCCAGGGCTCGCCCCATTGCCACTCTATCACTGCAAAGAAGTAAATTATCTATTTCACAGCAAGTAGTGGCATCTATCCTACAAATTCACTAAATAATTGGTCGTGCAGCCATTGTCCTTGCATAAACATCTTTTTAACTTTCGAGGAATCAAGAATCTCTGAATGGCCATGAAGTGCAAGTACTTCTACATTGATAGGCTAACACTGGTTGTATAATTAAGAAGTACAAATTTCTCAGCTTCATTGATTTTTTTTCTCATCTTCCATGAAAAGGCACTAAAATCCATTCTGCTGAAGTAACGTGTAAAACTGACATGTCAATAGGAAAAACAGGGATACAACTGTCATTCATGAATATGCATATAGTATCAAAATATTTGCCTTACCTCCTCACATCAAGAGCAACAAATGGAATCAACCGTTCTGAAAGAAGCTGTGCAATAATCTGCCCAACCCAAATAAGAGCCAATAGTCAAAAGGTTGTTATTGTGTACTAGATTAAAATAGAAATGCATGCAAATAACTTTAATCAAATGCATTAAAAGATATTTAAATTGCAACTCAACCTGGCCAACACGTCCAAATCCACAGAGGATAATATGATCTTGCAAATCATCTGTCTGTAAGAGAAAGATGTATCAGAACATAAACATGATGTCTATAATTTCCAGGTAAACCAAAAGCAAACAAGAATCAGATCACTTTAACGAGAAAGGACATGTTTATAGATGGTGCCCAAAAGGCAAATCATTCATGACCGGACATTTCAGAAAGAAGCCCTTGGTATAAGGTTTGTTTATTATTTGGCATTCAATTGAAGGTTTACCAATTACCACGGTGTGGACCAAACAAAAACTGATTTTTGTTATAGGCAATAGCACACGCCCCTTATGAGGTTGATCAGCTCAAAGTCTGAAACTGAACAGCATACCAAAACAAGTTCCAAAGAATTAAGTCAACATCTCTGTGTTCAATTTTTCTTGTGCGATTCTTCCCTTCTCAATGTCATAGCAGGAACTAATATCTACTTGGGAGTATCAAAGTCATCCAAGTTGCCATATTTGCAACATCCTTCATGGTTTTACACGAGAAATTTCATGTCTGGTTTTCCACCATACCAACAAGCTGTGGAACAGTCATCATGCCACTAGTAAAACACTAACTGAAGTACCTAGACAACACCAAGGACTAAGCTTTTGATCTTCAATGTACAGTTACAAATTCATATTTTAGCTTTACCTCACTCTCAACAGGTAGCAAGCTTCGAACATCATGCAGCTCAAAGCGAGAGGCAATCAGCTGGCCTCCAGCAGCAAGCCATGGTGTGAGTGCCATTGAGATCCCCACAACAAGAAATAGCAAGGATGATAGTTGAGGAGACATTATACCCTGCAGAAGAAAGTATTTAAGAGAGCAATAATTTTACAACCAATAAGGTTTATTATTTTTGCTGGCAAAAACCATAAGAACAATATATTTTGATAAGCATAGTACCCAATGTCACATAAACTGTGTTAGTAAAATCTGACAACCAAGTGAGTAAACATTTAGCTAACAACACAACAAACCTGATTAACAGCCTCCCCAAAAGCCACGAATGCAAATTCTCCACCAGGAGCGAGAAGAAGACCAACCCTCATTGCAGATATTACTGAGATCCCAAAAAGCTTACCAACTAAAGTAACCAACATGGCCTTGCCTCCAATTAAGAGTCCTAGTGTCCCCATAATGACTGGAAAATTTGAAAGAAGAAGTTTTGGATCAATAGACATTCCAACCTGTAACACAAGAAATCACTTGTTAAGGCTAGTACTAAGGAATTATATTTATATTAATGTCGAATGCATGGGATCTAGAAGCAAACAAAATATAGTTACATAAGCATGCAATTCTTCTAAGTGCAGTAATATAACCATCTTTTGAAATTACAAGATCTTAGTTGTAGGCCTCAGGCCTGAAAGTAAAAGTCGTAGACTATTCAGATGAACAAGGCTAGATATGTAAGTAGCTATGACACAGAAACAACCAACAAGTCACTTAGAACAACACATTGGGTAAATCTTGTACAATACTCCAACTTCAAATGCCTACCGTCATGAAGAAGAGGCCCAACAGAAGGCCACGGTATGGAGCAATATCTGATTCAACCTGTAAGGAAAATTCAGTTTCTGCAAGAAGCAATCCAGCCAGAAAGGCTCCTAGTGCCATTGAAAGTCCAGCCTGTTCCAGAAAAAAAGATAAAGACACAAATTTGTTAGGACTATTAAAAAAAAAAGTTAACAATTTACAACATTCCATACCCTGGCTGTAAGTAGACTTGTCCCCAGAATCACAAGAAGTGTATTGGCAGAGAATATCTCTGCATTTTGATTCTCTGCAATTTGCTTATATATTGGTCGAAGCAACTGCAGAAAGCACCCAAAAAAAAAGGAATATAAAAATAAGCACAAGATGTATTTACAATGAGGAGACAGATAACAAATTTGCAGTAAATAGTCATACAATTTTTTTATTCCACAATCCCACCCCCTTTAGCTGCTGGTCATTTTATAGTATAGACATTAATCGGGTCATCCTGTAATTGCATTCTCATTTACAGTAAAAACACTTCTTTTAATCATGTTTAGATCTTAGAATGCTCACCCACTGGCTACTTGCAAACTGCAAAAAACTAATCCACCAGCAAACCTAATGGATATGAAGAAAAAAGGAGCTTCTTCGTAAAAAATTGAATGATTCTTAGCATAATGAACCAATGATGTGTCAACTTGCACATTTTATGGGGCACAAGATACATGTCTTCAGCAGTAGAATCAATGGCCAACTTTATATTACAGCACACTGAAAATTAGCCATTAGTTTTTTCTGTGAAACTCGTGGATCATATTACTGTTAAAGAACTCTATCTTGGGAGTATCAATGCCCCTTCAACTACTCAGCATGATAAACTTAAGGAGCATAAAGAGTTACCAAGCGTCCCCCAGCAATTATGGCAGTGATGGCAACTGCTGCCTTAACAGCAGCTACCCCAAGGGCTTCAGCAATGGCCTGAAAACCAACCTGAAAACCAGTAGATGTGCAATGAGCAACAATAAAGTGACCACTACAAGAGTCAAATGTCAACTGAAGAAAAAGGTTCAAAACTATTGTAAGTTCTTGCATTCTAGATTCTCGGGACATATTGCAATCAAGATCGCAATATGTTTTAGCTAGTATGATTCTTTGTATGGAGTTGTGTAATAGCTTTTGCTAAGGTAATATAATATTATTTTAACTTTCAAAAAAAATAAAAAGATCGCATTCACCATGCTTTTCTTTAGTTTCTTTGCAGAATGAATCCATGAACAAAGCTATCATTCTTTTGCATATACTTTAGATACTCTTGCTAAATTTGATCAATTGATATGGGGTGCATCACTTAGGCCAACATCAAAAATAAGGGCACCTATGTGTACATAAATGCTAGCAACATATCTATAATAAATCAAGTTTCTTCCAGTATTTATCATAGGCAAATGAAATCATTTTAATAGATAAACAATAATATAATTTATGAAAATTACTTGCCAGTGACACTTTAAACAAATTAATTCTATTATATAATAGCTTTTAACAAATAATGAGCAGGACGCCGAAATATCTAAACACCTTGTAGAAACTTTTCAACATGAAAATTAGTTGATGTGGATGATTTTTGTTGGAAGAAGTTATCATCATAGGAGTTTAAAGTTTATTAGTATTTTAATCTAATTATTAGTTTAACTTTATTAGTATTACTACGTAATTAGTTGTTTAAGTTTGTTAGTATTACTACCTAGTTAGGAGTTTTAAGTTTGTTAGTATTACTAGGAGTTTAGTAATTAGTAGTTTAAGTTTGTTAGTGTTACTACCTAGTTAGGAGTTTAAGTTTGTTCATTTGTTTTCCTTTTTGAGTTCAAACATTATCTTTCTTTTGCCTATATATATAGGCAGGTATTATGCAATACGAAGCAAGCAATATTCATCTTAATTTAGTTCATAATAGCAGTAGTTTTAGAATAGCTTTGTTCTCTTTTCTCTACCAAGACAGGTTCTTCAAAGAAAGGAAGAAATATCAACAAGGGAAAAGAGGTGCACTTCAATGTTAATCGTCCAGTGACAAGGTGCTTTTCTCTTTTCTCTATCAAGATAGGTTCTTCAAAGAAAGGAAGAAATACCAACTTAACAATCTCGTCAAGTTGTTATGGGGCCGAGAAAAGGACTTGATCACTGGACGATTAATAGTGAAGTCTTACTCTTTTCCCTTGTTTTCTTCCTTTCTTTGAAGAACCTATCTTGGTAGAGAAAAGAGAACAAAGCTATTCTAAAACTACTACTATTATGAACTAAATTAAGATGAATATTGCTTGCTTCTTATTGCATAATACCTGCCTATATATATATATATAGGAAAAAGAAAGACAATGTTTGAACTCAAAAAGGAAAACTAATCCCACCTAAATTAGGACTCTATGTAAATACTAATAAACGTTAAACTCCTACAATGATAACTTCTTCCAACAAAAATCATCCACATCATTAGTAATCCTCTGTTTTCCCTTTCCTTAATGATATTAGCATGAGAAATCATCAGTGCCACTTGAAACAAATTAATCATGTTATACAGTAGCTTTTAACAGATAATATGTGCAGGACGCCCAAATATCTAAACCCCTTGTAGAAACTTTTCCACATGAAAATTAGTGTTCCTCTGTTTTCCCCTTTCCTTTATGATTATAGCATGAGAAATCAACCTCAACCAAATTGTAAGCACTAAGAAGAATTCATGAAAACTTACTCCTCCTTTTGATGAATTTGGAGAGATAAGAGGTATGAGTATTAGCAAGACAACAACAGCCAAATCCTGAAAAGAAACAAAAAGCAAAAAAGACTGCTAGTTAAGATTTTTTGAAAATTAAATATGATCCTAAAAGGCAAATCATTGATAGAACAAAAAATTCACAACAGCAATGAGAGAGTTCATCTAGGTATGTATAGATATGGAATTGGAAGAACCATCCACTATGTGATTGAGGAAAAGGTGGATTTCTATAATTCGTGTGAGAATGGGAAAAGATAGAAGTATACAGGTTAAAGTATCTTCAGCAGGATAATATATACAGGTCCAGCAATTCCATGCCTTGTCTATATTTTGAATTCTTTTGAATTCAATATCACATCAAAATGAATGGATGGCTTGCCACAAGCAAGAAAGATTTGAGAAAAAGCAAAAATGATATAAAATTTGCATAAGGAAACACTATGTCCTGAAATTCTATAAATACCTGAAATAGTAAGACCGAGAATGTAGCTCGCCCATGGCGTGATGTGCTTTCACCTCGCTCCTGCAACACCTGCAAAGTAATACATTTGCATTAACTGTCTGGCCACCAAAAGTACACTGACAGCAGGTCTTTGCAGACTGCACTATGAGGCTGACATTACCAAATACATATACCTAGCAAAGTTTGCCAAACCTTTGACTAATGGGCATTCAGAAACTCAAAATTCAAATCTAATTTAGCAAGCCTCTATTAACTCTGGAAAAAGTTTCTCTAATTTGACCGTCCCCTTTCTTTACTAACAAAATATGGCTAGACAAAAGTAGCAAAACTTGCATTTAGAACAAAATGTGCATAAGCTGTTACCTGCAGGACAACAGCAGTGGAAGACAACGCCAGACCATTCCCAATCACAATAGCAGCTGGACCTGGCAAGCCAGCAACAAAATGAGCAACCAAGCCAACAGCAAATGCTGTCGCCAAGACCTGCGTCATTCCCACAGAGAGTCTAAATCAGCAAATTTTATGACAAATACTAAGGATAGTTTGATCCAGAATAACAAGGGAAGCAAGGAACTCCAATTACCTGGGCAGATCCTAATCCAAAAACATATTTCTTCATGGAACTAAGCCTTTCAACAGAGAGCTGCAAAAGCAGAAGAAACTTTCAGTGTTAACGTTTTTTATCACAGTGGAGATTTAATCAAAACATAAAAAGCTTGATTAAGGAAACTCTTACCTCAAGGCCAATATTAAACAACAAGAAAACAACTCCGAACTCAGCAATTGCCTTTGTTCCATGCACATGACGAATAATAGAGAGACCATAAGGCCCAATCAAGATGCCAGCAGCCAAGTAACCAAGGACAGGACTACCTAAAATTGCAGAACAAATGAAATTTGGCTAGTAATAACTTAAACATACACCTCGATTTTTGATAAAGAAAAACTGATATTGATGTGCAGACTAGTTTCAATAAAGCACATAGGAACACATGTGACAGAAGTGGTAAATGCAAAAGAAAAGCTTATAGTATATGAATAAGCAAAAAAATTTACTTAATCCACTTGAAATGAAAAGAATCTTAAACACTGTGAAATTTTATAAAATAAAGAATATAAGTTACCTCCGGGAATTTTCTGAAATATGGGCACAAATATAACACTAGCAAGGAGTAACCACAACACATCAAACAGAGATGCTTCTTCCTCGTTCATCTATCAATAAGGATCAAAGAAATCTAATTAGAAACTACTAAATGAACTGAACTTAAGCCAAAAACCAGAATTGAAGCGCAATAAAAAATGTGCCTCTTGCTGTGGAAGCATTGCAAGTAGCTTAGTAAGTCTCATTGGGAGTTTCTGCATATCACGAATCAGAGGCTTTGCACTTGTTGAAACTTCGTCAATGCTAGTGGTAATAATATCCGGTTGGTGGAGCATCAATGCAGTCCTTTCTACTCGATTAGAATAGAAAGCTATCCTGCTCCCAGTTAACCAGATTGAGATCAAATTCCAATGATAGGATGAAAGGAGAAACGTTTACAGTGATAAGAATAAAATGAAAAAGCTATAGTATACATACCCTCCTCCAAATAATAATAGCCCAAGAACCAACTTTGGCAATTGCTTCCTTGCAGAATCCATGATGCCTTGGAACACTAAGGCTGGTGTGAATTCTTTCCCATCTACATCAAAAGAGAAGAAGGATGCTGAAAAAAAGCGAGAAGATTTCTTCAACGATGCCTTTGGAGAATTAGGTTGCGAGGGTGAACCCTCCCTAGTCAAATCCTTCTGCATTTCCAGTTTTTTGGTTTGAATCCCGCCCTTTGACTTTTCTGATTCTACCTCTGCATCCTTAAGAGAATCCAAACCTAGTTTCCCATTCTCTTGATCGCTCAAATCATCAGAGTGACTTAACTCTTCAGTTCTCTGGCTGGCTAGATCAGAAAGTCTATCTCCTGAGGTCTCACCAACTAGATCATCACTACTAATTGAAAAATCTATTTCTTTTTCATCAGCCACTTTACTTCCACCACCCACCTTGTCCTGATCCAGAGCAGCCTCCTCACCAGATACATAATCCTGGACTGCTTCAAGGGTATCAGCAATAGAACTGACAAGAGATTTATCTGCTCTCTGTAATGCAATTTCTGCATCATTTACTCTTTGTGCAGCTTCGAGTTCAAACGCAACAGCCTGTTCTGCTAACAGCATGACATTTGCAACATCCTCCTCAGCTTTCAAGGCATTCATCTGTGCTTTTTCAGCAATCTCATTTAACCTATCAGCTTCTTTCTGCAGTTCTTCCTTTTTAGTTTGTATACGGCTTAACTCTGCCTCACAGTTCGTCAAATTTCCTTGACATTCATGAATATCTTTCTGAGCAGCCAAAAGTGCTTCATTCTCTCCACCAACAACAGCTTCAGTATCACTATCACTAGAACCATCTTCTTCATCAGACCCGCCCATTTTAGTCTCTAATGATTCCAATGCCACCTTAAATCTAGCTTCAGCCAAAGCAAGTGCCATGGTTGCCTTCTGAACAGCTTCTGTAGCAACACCTTCTTCATTCACAATATCTTGTATCATATCAAGAGTCAAATTGACGTTATCCCAGGCATCGGCAGCCTCATCTTTCAAAGCAATAGCCGTCTCCGAAAACCTTTGAGCTTTTTCCTCGAACATGGCACTATTAAGCCTAGTATTTTCCAATTCAGTCATTGCCTTTTGCAACATCTCCCTTAATTCCTCTAAACTAGGCGCCTCCACTTCCTCTCTGGCCTCAACCACTTCACCATCCAAACCACTAGATTCAACACTATAATTAACTTCCACCACTTTGGAACCCTCCTCAACAGTCTCCGTGACCTCCATATTCCGACCATTCCCATTAACATACGCTAAAGAATCACTCCCTTGACACAAGGACTTAACATCCCTAAAAACCTCACAACCACCACCAAAACTACAAAACAACGACCTACTCGTACACGACGCACTCCACAAACGCCGCCCTCCTCTAAAACCCAAACTCGAGTTAAAGCAAACACTCGTCTTCAACTTCTTCGATGACCACCTATTCCTCGGAACATCACAACTATACCTCGAACACAACGGAATCGAGTTCTGGTAACTCCCAACTTGGCGCCTAGCGAAAACATTTGGTTGGTTGTACACACCGCGCGTAACATCCATTTCCATACACCTCAATCAATCAAATCAAGTGAGTAAAAATTACACTTCAACAAGCAGAAAAGAAAACAGTTATCACTCCCACACTCTCCTAGACATTTAATCAAACACCTTAAAAGCAGTACAGGCGGCACTAACGATCAAAGCCAAGTGAGAAATCAATGGCGGAACTGAATTGAAAAAAAGAGAGAGAGAATAAAAAAACTAACACAACTGAGTACAAATCAACGTGAGCCCTTTCTCTAATTTGCCAAAGAGCAACTGCCATAGAAATGTTGACTCATTTCCCTTTCTCTCTCTTCTTTCTCACTCTACTGTGTTCCGGTTTTCTTATATATTTTTCTTGTCTTCATAATTTCCGTTCAGCTTCTTTGTCTTTGAATCATTATTAGTTTATTTCGTTAATTGCACGTGGGATTAAATTATTGGTTGATTAGTCAGTTCTGGTGTTCTTCAAATTTACCACAATACCCTTCTAAAGGGTCAGGTGGTTCTCACGGATGCCAACGAATATCCCGTTAGAATCTGTTTTGGGCTCTCGTTCTCAACGATGTTTCCGTGGTAGAAATGGGCTTTGGGCCCATGATCTTTCTTGTTTGTCAATATCAAATTGAATATTTTATCCACTTAAAATTAAAATAATATTATTTTAATTTTTAAATATTAAATAAATTTAATTTATTTCAAATTCAAATTCGAGCTAAAGCATTCAACGATCCTCAAAATATAATTTTGACTAACTTAACCTTAAATTAAAAAATTAAATTAAATTTTAACATTCATTTCACAACTTATTTAAACTTAATTTACATTAAAATATAATCTAATTCAATCTAAAAATAAATTATAATATTCAATTAGCCACTAATTCTTATCTAAATTACGTTACATAATAAGTGGATTAATTTTATAATCCATTCTAATTCAATTTAAATTTAAAAGAAAATAAATAGGTTCAGATTAGTAGTAGCAATAGGTCAGGCACATTCAAATCTAAGTCCCATGTTGGGGTTCAATTCGAGCTCGAGCCCAACTTAATAAAACTTGACCTATTTATTTTTACTTTTTAAAATTAAAAATAAAAACGACAACGTTTTTATTATAGGTGTCTAACATCAAGTTGGCTTGGACCTGAACAACCCGAGAGTCTATTTAAAAAAAATTGAGTACGAAATCTGATCAACTTAGGTTAGACCAATTGACCGTAGATCACGCAAGGTCGAAATGTAAAATCTAGAAATTTTAAAAACTAAAATCAAATTGATAGTCCAAAATTAGTTTCTGGCACTACAATTAATTTGTTACAATCACGTTGGCACTTTCTGCAATGTTTGCTGGGAAATCAGTATCATCGATCTGATCATCTCACCAAGTTGGAAGCCCTCTGAGGAAGAAAATAAGATCTGCAGAGCCTTTGTTCGAACTCGTAAATTTCAACAGGATCAAATTATCATCATATGAAGCAATTA
Organism: Erythroxylum echinodendron; assembly: GCA_027575705.1. NCBI lineage: Eukaryota > Viridiplantae > Streptophyta > Magnoliopsida > Malpighiales > Erythroxylaceae > Erythroxylum > Erythroxylum echinodendron. The sequence continues at coordinate 25,664,508 of JANZXR010000009.1, read as the reverse complement.
TGGAGACTCTCTCTGACATCTCTAGTGCCTTAAAGAACAAAGATGCATAACTCATACTGATCTCTACTACTTGCCCCGTTCCTGGCATAGACTCATAAAGCCCACTCTACATAAATAAACCATTATTAGGTCATAATATGTGTGTGTATATATAAATCAACTCAAGATTTATATATAGGGCTAACATGAACCCTTTGTATATCTATACCTGCCGACTAAGCCAAAGTTGTTTTCTTCCATCAGTAAAGCTCACGCAATCATAGAATCTCTGTACCCAAATCGATTGCTCAAACCCTAAAAGACTTCTTTGTTAGTAAGAATATAGTGATGAATCTATGAAACTGAAACTTTAGATTCAGAAAAGTGTTAGTCACCTTCTTCTGGAACGTCAAAGAAATATAAAAGAAATTCAAACCATACCGAAGCCATGGTCAGAATTGAGCCTACACATTCATCAACTTGTGGAGGCTCACTAGACAATCTGTGCGTACCAAACTCAAGACTTCTGAAACGTGGAATGCCTGAGAAAACAACAGATTCTGCAGAATATTAATCTAAACATCAAATTCTGCAGAAGATTAATCTAAACAACAAAGTCTGCAAAAGATTAACGTATAAACAACAAACTCTGTCTGCAGAAGAATAATCTTTGTTATGTTATAGAATCAGTAAAAAGCCATTAATGAAAATACGAGCAAAGAAAGATTCCAAGAAAATGCAGAAAGAAAGAAACCATACCAGAACGTGCGATCGTGAAACTGACTTTGCCATTATCTTTACCATACACTAGGAAATCACCAGGTCCTTGCAACTGGAACATCCTAAAGAAGCAATCTAAGGAAATGAAGGAAGCTCTGTAACCGTCTTCTAACCATTCAAAGGTATCAAAGTTGGAGGATCCATTCATGGATATGACGACTGCCATTAACTTCCAAGGTTGGAGTACCCAATGTGATGCTGCGACGCCATGTCTTGAGAAGATGATTTTGATTCCGAACACGTCGTCTATGGTGATCGGGATGTCTCTCACCAACTTCACGGCTTGCTTCAGGAGAGTGCAGTCATTCATCTGCATGATAAACATGGCTCGAGTCTTTGAGCGCGAGAGAGTGATTGGAGAGAATGATTGAAGAACTCAAGTTGGCGGGACTATAGACAGGGGACATAGACTCCGCAAATGCGCAGTCATATTATTTGGAATATAATGCCCACTTAATTTAAAATTAAAAAGTGTTGTGTAATTAAATATAGTGTAATTTAAAAATTTAAGGAAAAAGATAAAATTGTGATGGAATATAAAATTTCGTTAAAGAAAAGGGAGAAAAATATAATAGTTAGATTATTCTGAATTAAAAAAAAAAACTCAACGATACTCAAATTTTCCCCTAAGCAGGGTATGAAGAAGGTAAGATGTACGCAGTTATGCCCGCATCTCCTAAGAGATACAGAGACTGTTTCCTTATAGACCCCCGGCTGTTTTGGTGACTCGAACTCAAGACTTCCTTAGTCTTTAAGTGAGGAGTTAACCAACTAGGCTACTCCTTCTGAATGAATTAATAAAATAAGTAATTTTAAATAAAAATTTTTAAAATTTTAAAAGTTGGAAATTTATAGTAATTATTGAATAAAAATAAATTGATGAATAAATTAAAAGGATAAATGGATGAAATATGTGAGTGAATATTCTAAAATTTATATCTAAAAATTTAAATAAATGTGCTATAATATTTGAGTACATAATTTAAAAAATAAAGATATAATTTTAAAAAAATTCATACGACCTGATTTTGAAAATTTTAAGAAGTTATGAGTGTGATAATTATGATATGTTATTTTATGAATAGCTAAATATGTATAAATAAATATTTTTAAAATTTTAAATTTGTGAGTAAAAATTAAAATTTGTAAATGTGGATAAATTTGTTGTAGAGAAAATAAGTAAAAATATAAGAATTAGAATATTTAAAATAAATTGATAAAATTAGTTAGTAAAAATTAGGAATAAAAATAAAATAAAAATTGTAAATATATAGTGTTAAGTAGATAAGAATAAATAAATAAATAATAATATTTGAGTTAAAAGTTAAAAAAATTGTTATAGAAATGATTAATAAGTCACGCTCATGACTAAAGTTTAAAGAAATATAAAAAAATGTCACAAGTGTGACTTATGTGACGAAAAGTAAATCACGTGCGGCCTTTCAATTCAGCTGCACAACTAAACATCATGCTTGCGAGGGAGACATTACAAGAGAAGACCAGACCAGTGAATCAATGTCAGCTACCTTTGAGAGAAAGGATTTCCACACCTTCATTTGTGTTTGTGGTATTGGAAACAGCATACTCAAGTGTTTCAAAGGCCAGACTCGTCCAAAAACGAGAGTTGCAGCAGATTCGTAAAGACGCAACATAGGCATAATACTTTCTCTAATTTAACACACATTATATCATAGAAAAACAAATAAAAATTGCGGATTGAAAACGTCGGGTTATGAAAGGATTGTCGGCTTTTAAGAAAGTAAAATGAATAAGAAAGCCCCCTTAAAATAACATCTATATAACCTTTTAGAGTTCAATAGATAATTATTGAAGCTAAAAGGAATATTTTTCTTAATTTAAATAAATTTTGGACCAATAAAGGAGCATGGTCTAGAAATAAAAGTTTGAAGACCCTTATCTTACTTTTAGGGTTTGATTAAGTTGTTCTCCATTGACAATAGCTCTCTCCAATCTTTTCCTATTGTCTCAAGTGTTGCTTTGTTTGTTACTCAAACTGAAGTATGATCCCTGAAAGCTTAAATCAATGACACATATATGTTCCACAAATTCTTCAAAATTTATAGTGAAGTTTCTCATATTGACATTCCCCTAAGTTTTTATGAAATAAAGTGTATTGTTAGTATCTCCAAAGGCCAATAATAGCTCCTGAAGGTGGTTATGAAGCTCTTGCAATTTCAACCAAATATATCCCCTCTAAAAATTAAAATTAGAACCATAAATAAATATTTTAGTTTTCTTGTAACAAAAGAAAACCTCAAAGTGTATCAATTGGTCTATAGCCTACAACATTTAAGTCCAAATAAAATTAGAATTAAAAGCTATAATCACCGTTCCATAATGGACAAACTGTTGGTTAGAGTGGATTCTTCATTTGTTCCTATAGGGTCTTTTATTGTCTTCTATCTATAGTTGGAGTATGTTCTTCATGTGCTCGAACAACTCAGGGTCAAAAAGAAGTATAGTCAATCCGATGTGGATAGACTTATGAAAGAAATATTGTTAGAAATCTTCGAGCGAGAACCATAATCCATTTTTATTTATATTCTTAAATTTCTAAGCTGAGAATATGATATCTTTTCTTGTGTATGTACTTATTTAAAACTAATTTATTTTTCAATTATGTAATCAATCATATATTTATACAAAATCATTTAAATTAAGGATTAAGTTTGATATCACAGAGATTAATTTTAAGAATCAATTCATGAATCAAAATTGAGTTTACTTAACAAATTTGGGTTGTACAAAAATCTAAAAATTTAGTTAATATTGTTTTAGGTATGGTTATCAAGTATGCCTCGTATGAGATTCTCGACATCTTCATCTTCTCAACCAGATGATATGTTAATTTTAGGTAATCCTTGTCTTCAATTTGACAGTCGTGAGGGCCAGTTAAGGTACGCAACTTTGAAAGATCATTAGATTATTCTGAATCAATTTATTGATCAAGGAGTTATTACTGAATTATGAATAATAAACTTAGTGAATTAATTGTTGCATAACATAGGATGAGATAGATTTGCTGAATTTTAAAAAAAATCATACGTTGAATTAAATCTAGAATTTTTGAGTTACAAACGATGATGGTGTTGTGACTAATATAATATTTAGATTGATGAATATGCTGTTATTACTTTAGATGTACTGAATAGTATATTTAGATTTTCGGATAGTGATTTATACGGCTACCATGATGATTTTAGGCCTACAGAATTTTAGAATCAAATTACTAATTCCATAAACGCTTTTTCTCCAAGTAGGTCTAAAGCATCTGATTTGGTGGACCCTAACATTCGTTGTCTTAATATGTTTTTAACTTCTACATTATTGGGTAGAGGAGATAGCCAAGGTGCAGTCTGTAAGGCAGAATTGTTTGTGTTGTGGTGTATGGTGCATGCTAAACATTTTAATGTTGGTATTTCGTTAAGTGTGCATCTATTTGATGTAAGTAAAGCTAGAGTTGGCAAAATAATAATTGGAGCATTTGTCACCCAAATTGCAGAACACCTTAGTTTACTTACTGAGAGAACAGTTATGCAGTTAGTTTCAGGCAACTTTAGTTTAGATTTTCAATCATTGGTGTCTATGAAGATTGTTAAGAAACAAGGTGAGTGTTATGTTTTCGTTAACGACGACACAACAGAAGCTTCAAGTAATAAGTGTAGTCCCGTTGAAGTAGCTGAAGGTAGACAAGAGGATGATGATTTGCCATCTGATGCTAGGCGTTGGAACATTGCACCTAATTCTATTGAATATCGATCATTGCTAAATCAACTGATTGCATTTTAATGGGGAACGAATGATATATTGGACAGGATTGAGGCTGGAATAGTAGGCGAATTTAAATACTCGTTCCAGACAGTGTTCACCATCGTCTTAGTATTATATTTCGATCTTTTTTTTTTAAATTTTTTATTGTTTGCCGTTAAATTGTTTTTATTTTTATTAGTTGTCTTTATTGATGTTTTTTTCATCTTATATCCTTTATTTTCTTATTATTGTACATTGCGTGTTTGTTTTCTTGTTTAATAGTTAGAGATGTATGGTTATTAAATGAACTTGACTGGGATTGAAAATGCATAATATCAATTAATATCTTTGCATGCTTAAACCAATTGACTTGGATATTAAAATGATATTAGCTTGTTGTGATAGATGAATGAGACCTTCCTTTGGTAAGAATTTGAGCTTTTTTGAAACATTAAACATCAATTAAAAGTATTCATTGTTGAGAGCATTCTTTCATGGTTAGGTAAATCTAGAACTTGCTTGTAAATACTAGTCGAGATTATATAATCTTATGCAAACATTGAAGGGATGAAGGCATTTAGGATTTATCTTGACAGCTTAAAAAGCCACCATGATATTATCCTTAGTGAGCCCCCTTGAGCTTAAGAATCTTTTTGTGCGTTGAAATTTTTAAGAATCTTAATGACATTATGTTGTGAACGAGGGATGAAGGGGTATTAATCTTCATTTATTCATCATGCTTTAAGATCAGTTGAGATGCAGAGAAAGGAAGAAGAGAAGAAAATCAGAGAGAGTTGAAGAAGAAAGATTGTGGATAATTAATATATGCGTTATGTGTATGCATATGCAATTCCAAATATAATTTGTTGTTTTGTAAAAATGTTTTATTTGTCAGTGGAAGTTTTTGGTCCTTAAATAATTTTAATTTGTTGGGTCATTGTATATTTTGATATTTATGTAGTATTTGATCTCTTTGTGGACAGGGTTTTATCGTAGTGTGTATGTTTAATTGACAGTCTTAGTGTAGGTTTAGGAAATGATAAAATTAAAATAGCTAACATATGGCTAATTTGATCTTATAAAACTTTATGCAAATAGGTGAAAATGATTGAGATGTTATCAAAGACGAAGAATAAAATTCTAATGTTAGAATAATAATGATAGATCTAGTTGCTTTATAATTCTTGCGATTAGTGACTTCTAGAGATAAGTTTAATTGTTGAATTGAAAGATATTTAGAAAAAAAGAATCAGAAAAAATTGTAAATTATGATATCATAATACGTACATTAAATATATATAATGTTGTGGTAGTTATTTTTATATTTGCATAATAATATTATTAAAAGGACACGTTAATCTATGATATCAAGCACATTTTTTAATAAAATGAAAATGTCACTTATAAAAATAAAAGTTTAAGAGAGGAAAAGTATTTTTTTAATTTATTGTATGAAATTTTGAATTATGACTGGAACAACGTGATAGAAAATATCTAAGAAGGTTTTATTTGTGTAGAATTTTTACCTTTTAAAATATAGTAAAATGTGATATCAACAGTTTAAATAAGAACTCTCGTGCCGCTCTCATCCTACTCTCTTACCGCTCTCGCACCTAAGTGGGTCGTTGTTATCCGGTTCTCCTCTTCAGATCTAGGTCACACCTAAGTAGGTCGTCACTATCCAACTCTCCACTTCAGATCTGGGTTGCGCCTCTCCTGCTTTTGTGCGCCGGTCGATCGCTTGGTCTCTGGGAGATCTAGGTTATGCTTTCTCTTTGGGATACCATTATGGGAAAGGTGTAAGATGCAGGAGCTACAATGTGAGGCTAACAGGGTAAGGCGAATCTGCAAGAGGAAGGAGGGAAACGACAAGAACTTCACCGCAATGGATGGGGCACCTTCACCCCTATCTATGGAAGATTTCCTTATGCTCACCCAAGAGGTTTGTCAAAGTGTGCATCTAAAAAGGAGGTAAGCTCAATAATTTCAGATTCCCAAAACCCCTCCCCTAAGATTGGTGCTTGGATAAAGAAAATTCACGTGCAACAGCCTAAGACACATTTGAAATACTACCCGGATGATATGAAGGATGGAGTTATCAGTCCACCGATTGAATTGCTACAAAGCCGGAGTGAGGGCTTAGTCTACTGCCTTGGTTGGATCTTTATGGAGTAAGAGGCCCGTATTTCCAATCATCAATGCCTAGGCCGCTGTTCGATGGGGTAAAAAAGGTTTGGAAAAAAACCTTACTCATGGATGATGACACTATTCAGTTTAAATTTACTATTGATAGTAATTTGAATTAAATATTGAAAATGGGACCTTCGCATATAGGGGGCTAACCCATGTTTATTCAAAAGTGAAAATCTAGGATAGTTTTTGATTGGGAATGTATAGAATTTTTTCTTATGTGGGTGCAGTTTGATAATTTGCCACTAGAATTTTGTACAATTGAAGGATTGAGGTTTTTAGCAAGTTTTTTAGAAAAGCATTTTTGTATGGATGCTCAAACATCTAGAATGAAGCGAACTGGGTATGCAAAAATCTGTGTGGAGGTAAAAAGGAATGTCATATTACCTGATTATTTACCAATACTTAAGTTAGGTGTAACAGGGGAGATTGAAAAATCTAAAATTAAGGTGACATATCCCTGGAAGCCTTATAATTCAATCAAGAAATGGGTTCCTACAGGAAAACTTTTTCAAACTAGATGACAGGATAAATGATTAGGGGTTGATTATTCTACAATAGAAAATGATGAGGTTGTAAGTGTACAAATTAATGCTAATGATAACTCAGCAATTGACATCTGAGATACTGAAGGTAGGAAGGCTAATAAAGCATCTGGACACACCTCTCCCAAAGGTATGAAAAATGAAGTGCATCACTTCACCTCGCAATATTTGGAGCATTGTCAGATAGCTTGGGCCAACATGTTGACTCTATTAGCAACTGGTGGGCAAAATGGGAATTCTAAGGCTAGGTTGGAGATGAGACAATAATAGTAAACTCCAGTGATTACGGAATGACAAGTAAGGGGACTAGGAATATCATCTCTTAAGATGCAGAATAGAAAATAGGTTCCCCTCGAGAAAGCAATCTAGATTTCACAGCAGAGGATTACGATTCTCCATCAACTGCAGACCGAATCCCTGACATTCCAGGAGATTTATGTGTGCAGGTAAAAACTGCAAAGAGGAAATTAATTAGGAAGAGAAAGAAAAATCCCAAATACCATCAATAGGGGATAAAACAACCCTCTTAAACAAGAAATTGTATCTTGGCACATAATGTCCAACCCAATATTTCTATGGAGATGAAGTATAAATGATGTCTTTAGTTGATTTGTTTTGTGAACAAATACTACCTTTCTTAAAGAGTTGGGTTGTCATATTGTCAATATGATGATGGAAGTGAGCTAGGAAGCCTCTGGATTATCTTTGTTCTCTTAGCCCTAATTTGAAAGCACTAGCATCTTATAGGTGCAAATGAGAGGGGTCTTTTACCTTTTTACAATCAACTTGCCTTTGATAAGCAACTATGTCTTTTACTATGCCGTTGTTTAAATTGATATAGTTTGTATGGTGTACTGTGTTGTTGTTTATTGTAGGAGACTAAGGAGAGTACTATAGTTCTCCTAACGTTGTTCTTCAGCTCTTATCTATCAATCTAATTTTTTAATTTTTCAAAAATAAAGTTCAAATAAGACTAATATTTTAGGGTAAAATTTTTATTAATTAGTTGTCGTAGTTACGGAATCTATTTAAGAAACATATGATAGGAATTAAAATGCAACAGAAAAGAAGGCATGTTAAAAGAAAAAAACAAATTAACATAATGGTTTGTTTTGATATGTTGAAAGTTGTATGAATTTAAAAATAATTATTTAATAAATGTGGATGAGTTTAATAAGGAGAATTATAATATGTAAGTTATTTTGTTTTAGGTTTCCTAAGACTATTAAATCAGGAGCTAAAAATGCAAAAGACCAAGTACAAGTCAGAAATACATAAGGATAGCAGAAAAAGTTCAAGAAAATAGGAAATTAAATCATCAAAGTTACAAAAGTTACATGCTTATATCGTTTTACGTAATGCAAAAAAAGTCTACGACAATTTAGGTTTCTTACTACTGTCATCAATGTCTGTATTTGAGGTTGGATTCGATTCACTGAATCTTTTGTAAAGACATTGTCTTACTTTTGAAGAAGAACTAATAATATCTTTAAAAATATAAAAATGAAAATATATTAGCCACAGAGTATAAAAGTGAACATTACTTTTTTTTGATAAAAATGACGAGTACATAAATAATAGATAACAATATAATTATCCTAAAAAAAGAAGTTAGACGTAGTTTGATGAAGATGAAAATGGAATAAATAATGATAAAATCCTAAAATAGGTGTAGATGTAATTTTAGCATTGGTATTTTTATCATCTGTTGAAATCTCATCATCTTTTTGAATTGAAGTTAAACTCTTTTGTAATTTAGCATCATCACTTTAGCGGTAATATATAACAGGGAACTGTTGTCTTCCATCAGGTAACTGGATTTGGCTAGGTTTGATATGAACAAGAAAGGTCTTCGTTATCAATTCTACGTATAACTTTTCTAAAGGAAGTTCAATACTCTTTTTACGGGAAGACAAAAATTATAAATCACTAGTAAAATGATAAAGTTGTAATAATTTTTGTCATCTATTTGCAGTAAATGAAAAATATAACCTGATGGTAAAATTGCATAGCTTCAGTTGCAGTGAAGTTTAAGGTTTTTTCACCAAGTTCATCGAAAATAGAAGTTGTTACAATTCCTATTTCATCTGTTAAATCAACATCAAAGCAGCATCTACCAAACAAAAAGTTAATGTGGAAATATGTTAATTTATATATATCTATATATATATAATAATTCATTTACAATCAAACCTATAAAAGTAAGGAGATTATAAGAAAAGAATTAAAATCCCAAAAGCAAAGTCACACCCGTGAGCCTCTCACGGGTGTGACTTATCATGTCACACATGTGACAAGCAAATTAAAATTAAAGTCAAACTTGTGACATGTTAACTCATTCCGTGAGAAGGGCGCACAGGTGTGACTTATTACGTCACACCTGTGACATATATTGTATCCTTACAGGTGTGACTTAGCATGTCACACTCGTGACATATAATATAATTCTATGTTTCTCGTAGGTGTAAGATGAATATTTCAACAATTTTCTTCTGTTGCTGAGAAGATTAACTTGCTAATGTTGTAAAAACTTTTATTTCCCAATATATAAGTTGCATCACAAGAAAAGGCAGAAAATTCTAAAGAAAAACAAGAAAAAAATGCTTGGGTTTAGCTGGGACGTTCTCCTTGCAGGAATTGCAAGTGAATGTAATTCCATATGTAATAGTTGTTGAACAAAAGCACTTTTTGCAGGCCATATATTATTACTTTTGCAAAATGTGCTGAAAGGAAATATGAGCTTTAATCCATGCTGTCTGCAAATATATAGGTAGATTTTGATTAAATATTAGATAAGTTGGAAAAAAAATAGGAGAATATAAAATGAATTTACCTTGGACTTTAAGAAGATGATTTTAGTAATTTTTTGATCTGATCCAAAAGGCACATCAGGATTATATCTGAGATAAGCTTGTTGGTTAATAAGGCTTTTGAGCTCTTTACTATTTCATTTTGTCCTAAAAAATGATAATTATAAATGTAACAGCATCAAAATATTCTAAAATTTGTATATAAGTTTATTTGTTATTAGAGAAAGATGAAAAATGTGAGAGTACCAATTTTTAAGATCTGCAACTTCTTGTATTGGTGGATCAATAAGAATTGCATAGTCAAACCAGGTTAATAATACAACACCTAAAATATTTCAATTATAAGGTAAGAATAAAATAGAAGGATAAGTAATAGAAAAATGTGAAAGGGTGATGAAAAAAAGAATAAAATTACCATTGTAAAAATTTACCCTGCAACACACAATTATTTAACATTCCCTCACTTATGGGAAGAGTATTTTGGTCATTTTGGAATGGGTTAGGATTATTTAAAGTGTTTTGACATATTCATGCATTCATATATGCACATGA